>LOJH01022570.1:0-10197 GCA_001685095.1 Ellobius talpinus
GTTTTATTAAAATACATGATTGACAGAATACAGATAATTCTCCCGCACCATGAGTGGAGGCTTCCTGCTGTGTCACTCACCTGTTCAAGGCATCTATCTCTCTCTTCTCCACAGTGTGCGTGCACACACACCACTACCACCACCATGCAAATCTCCAGCTTGTTCTCTGCAATTTCAAAGCTTCCCAGCTCCTGGGGCCCAACTGGTTAATTTGAGATTGTTCTTCTCAAGGCAGTGAATAGGCACAATCCACTTGCCACTGGCCCAACCTTTCCCGCTTTTTCTGGCTCGTCCTGATGCAAGGATTACTCTCTTGGGAATGGGGGGGGGGCTCTCTTCAGATGCAAGTGAAGACAGGGTGTAGAAGAAACAGTGGCCCTCACAGCAGCCACTGTTAACAGCACTAGATCCCTGGGCAGGACAGTGGCCCAGGCTTTGTATGCATCAGAGAAAAGCATGACAGACCAGCCTGCTCCAGTGTTGTGTTTCCTTCAGGAGATCCTAAGATAGTTCCTGGGGGAGCCAGACCTTGGGAAGAAGGTTGGACCTAAGTCTTCCTGTTCACCTATGCCCTAGTAGAGAAACAATAGCAAGCCACTTCACCTCTTGAGATGACAACAAAGAAAAAATTATCTTCAGTTTTTCTTTAGTTTTGGGGGAAGCAAACTTGCTGGTAAAATTCAACCCAAAAAGCATTTTTATTCCCAGGCTACTTTGAACAAAACCATATGATGTGTGTGTGTTCACGTTATCAGTCAACAGATCTTGGTTCAACAAACACTTAAAAGCAGCAAATGCCATATTCTGAAGAAGAGGTCTTGATTTTGCAAGAAGGCAGCTGAGAGGAAATTTCTGGTGGAGAACAGAGGGACTTCAAGAGAAACTTTGGGAAAACCTTTAAGCTTCATCTCCCCTAGGGGCAACCACAGTGGAGGAGGATACAGATGTTCTCAGGGGGCCTATTGGTATGATCACTCCAGTCCCGGGAGGTGATCCACACCATTCAGTCAGGCATTGCAAAAGATGGGTGCCCTGAAAAGCTAGCCTTCAGTAACAGAGGCACCCCACCGGTCAGAAGTAGCAGTTGATAATGGGCAACCAACCTCAGGGAGTCACCAGCCACAAGCCCTCACAAGGCTTTCCTGAACTTCATTCCTGAAAACTCTGTGCCATTAACTTACTCAACACGGATGGAGTGAAGGAGTTCAGCAGATCTACTAGGAGACGCAGGACAAGAAGCCCCCGCCTACCCCCCAGCAGCTGGTTCCAACCCCCAGACTCGCTGCCTCCAGCAAGCGTGCTTACTAAAGGCGCCAAGCCAGGCCACCAGCCAGCAGCCTAGCAGCAGGCAGCCCAGTCCCAACAGTGGGCTGCTCCAGCCACTCCAGGAGCGTTGTCTGCTCAAGACAGGCAAGCAACGTGGACACTCAGATCGTGATGGAGCAGTCAAACAAGGGTGCGCGGGACCTTGGAATCCTAAACGTGGACACTGATGAGCGCAAGCCAGCCAATCAGTTCGCCCGAAGAAGAAATCAGGCGCTTCCCCAGCTCTCCATTCATTCCCTGCAAAGCCTGACTCCCCTCGCCCCGGCGCCATCCGGAATCCCAAGGGGCTCCACCCGGCCAAGTGCGCCAAGACCTGCCACCAGCCACCACAACGCTCGCTTCCTCTCCACCGGCGCACACAGCCCCACCGATTAGCACGCCATCGCCAACCCCAGCGTCGCCCCCAAGTCCGGGCCGCTGCCTTCCCGGCTCCCGGCGGCAGTCGCCGCCGCCCCGCGGCCCGGTTCAGAGAAGCCTCGTTCTACCCGCTGTTCCCCAGCTGGCCGGGGACACCACCAGACTCCTTAGTCAGGCCGCTTCGGGGACTAGGGGACAGGGACGAAGGAAAAAGCGGAGAGTAGAAAAGTTCAGGCCTCTCCATCGGTTCTTCCCAGGTCTGTCCCCACAGTCCCTCAGGAACCCTGGTCCTACAGACGCCAACGCCTGAAACTGTTCCCCAAAACCCACACGTGCCTTCCCGCTGGGAGCCGTGTTGCAGCTAGAGCCCGGGTTTCCGAGGCGGCTCCCATCGGTAGCAGAGACAATGGTAGATGCCCACGTACCTGCCCCAGGCTGCGCCTGGAAACTTCCCCCAAAGTGTGAGGGGGAGGGGCATTGAACACGGTTAGGAGAACCCCGGTCCCCAGTTCTGCCCGCGGCGAGCTCGCTCCAGAAAATCGCCGACCTGTCTGTCCATTGGTCCTATATCCAGCGGTCCTCCGCCCTCAGCTTCCAGGGCTGGCTGGCCCAGGGTCGCGCGGATTCTGACTCCTTGGGGCGTTTCTGCGGGACAGCCAGCCGGTGCGTGCCCCGCGGCGTGCGTCCTCCGCCGGCCTCCAACTGTCCACAGCGCCACCACGCCACCACCCGGTCCCCTGTCTCGGAGCTCGGGCCACATTCGCTCTGGTTAGGGAGGGGGCGTGTGAACCCCGGTGCCTCCACCCGCAGTCGTTCCCGCAGAGCCCCCAAGCGCGCTGGGCACCCAGAGCGCGGCCAGGACCGAGCAGTGAAAGGGACGCCTCCTACTGGGGACTGCGCCTGGAGCGTGGAGGCCCGACCGAGAGGTGCGGGCCCAAACCTGCCAGAGCTCGGCGCGCTCCAAGTTCATTGTCTGCCTGGGCCGCCGCCTCCTCCACGCCCGGAGCACCGCGGGGAGAGAGGCTGCGCGCAGCCCCCGCCACCCGGACTCCCAGCTCCCAGTCCCGGCCAGCCGGAGCGGAACCCGCAGAGGGGCACCGGAACCCCGAGCTAAACCTCCGCGCGCCGCTTCTCTCCGCCTCCAACCCTTCAGCCCGCACCCAACTTGTACCTGAAAAGCCCAAGACGAGCTCGGAAGCCTCTGCAGCTCCGACTCCGCGGGAGCGCGCACCCAGCCCCGCGCCTAGCGCCCCGCATCCAGGGCGCATCAACCTGACTCCACGAGCGCTAGGAGGAAAAAGTTTGGGAGTGACTTGCAGATGGCAAATGAAACCTCTGAAGAGAACCCTCCCCCCCGCTCCATGTCGCGCTGACACACATCAGCTCGAGTCTGGAATGCGAGATCAAGGCGTGCGCGCCCCACTGAGCGGTGGGTTTGGTCCCCGCCCCCTCGCCCTGCAAGTAAATACAGTTTGTGTGTTGCGGTAACTCTGAAAAGGCAAAACCGAAACCTGGTGTGTGTGGCTGTGACCCAGGCTACCAGAGACAGTTTTAAGGAACTTGGCGGTCCAGAGGCAGCCCATATATTGATATTCAAGGCCATTGACGCTGGTGGTTTCGGCGCCCTCTGTTTTATTTTTGCATCCTACAAAGGCTGCCAAGCTCTTTAGTCTTGTAGGTCTGCTTCTTCTGAGAGGTAAGGCTCTGCAGGACACTGAGCACCACTGACTGCCGCAGTGGCCCACGGNGGGGGGGGGGGCTGCTCCAAGGAAGGGCTCCCGTGGTCGCCACCCCCTGCCCCATGCTGTGGGCTGAAGATGCAAATCGGTTAGTGTAAAGACACCTTAAACTCTTAAGGCTTGTTCGGGAAAGCCTCTGGAGCACCCAACCCAGACTCTGGGAACAGGATAGAAGCCACAGTCTGTTCCCATGACCAGAGTCCAGCACCTTGTTTCTCGAAGCAATAGGGACACCATTCTCTAAACTGTAGAATGCTGGCACATGTAAGAAAGGTGTTTCTAGACAATGGGAGTCCCACTTCTCTCTTGCTGGAGGTTGTACCTCATGCCTTAGAAGCTACTATCACCCTGAAGTCATAAACTTCTGAGTCAGCCTCCATGGCAACTGACTCAGAGGTCACAATCAGAGGATTATAACTGCAGATGGGAACGGTGAATGACAAGGGAGTTCTTCAAAACCCCTGTCTTGTTTTCCAACAAATACTGCCTCTTACATAAAAATCTGCAAAGAAAGATTAATGAAGCAATGAGGCTGGGCTCCCCCCTCCCCTAGTCAGCAGACTGTATTGCTGTTTCCCGTGTAGACTCAGCCTAGCGATTTGGAGGTCTTTATTATTTTTTTAAAAAACAAAAACCTTTTTTTCTAAAAATACAATGAGCTGGTTTTTGCAGAGTTCACAATTCCCAATAGATAATGATGCCATTTTTCATGGTCTTACACACGTTGTGGCTTTGGGGCTTATTTATTAGCTCCGGAGAAAAGACTGCCTTTCAGTAAGGTTTATATAGTCGAGTAATTGCGCTGGGACACAGTGCAGGTTGCTGTTAAAGAGGGTGGGTTGTGCAGGCGCCTGCAAGCAGAGTCCTGGGCCAGGCAGCTGTCAGAGCAGGGTGTGCAGCCGGTTTAAGCAAACACAGGGAAGGTTCTTTGGAAACAGCAAGGAGGAAATCCCCTCCTGTAAGAGTGTGTGGAACATGATCCCGGGCCACACATATGGGGGCTTTCCAATACATGCCCCATTATGGAGATGGCGCTGGGCCCACCCAGATGACTTTCAAATTCAGGTGTCAGAAATCACAGCTGACATGGGAGCAAATTGTTTTTAAGTAAAATCCCTGTGCCGCTTTGATATGAGTTCCACCGGGACTTTCCAACAGTATTATACATGTTCCTGCAATTACCTGGAAAAGGATTTTTCTTTTCCTCGCTCAACATTAACTTCAAATAATTATCCAAGTATTGCCTGTTATCCCAAAAGGCTCTAACAACACCCAAATGCCCTGGGTGAGTAGAGAGAGGGAGTGAGGGATGGATGGATAGCAACGGGGAGAGACTAGTGCTGGTAGGCCTTTCATAAGAAACAAACACAGAAAGTTTAAGACAGTAAACAGCATTCATTCCCAGGTTGTCATGATGGGGGGGGGAGAGGGAGTTGTTGCCTGGGTTCAAATCCTACTTCCAATACCTACTAACTAATTCTGCGTAAATCCCTTCTTTCTGAGCCGCTAGTGGCCCATTCAGTTATTAATCCCAGCTCTTCAATCTTCCACAATGGTCACACTCGTACGTTTGCGTCACTATAACAAGATACCTGAAGCTGGCTAACACTAAAGAAAAAGAGGTTTACCTCATGATCCTGGGGGCTCAAGAGCCAGGATCTGGCAGAGTTCTTTCTTTTTTTTTTTTACTGGCAGACTTCCAAGGTAGTTCAGACCATCACACAGCAGGGAGCCATGTGTCTGTGTCTTCTGGCCTGTCTTCCTTTTCTTATAAAGCAAGTACCTAATCTGAGGACTTCCCACTCTGGTAACCTTCTTTGATTCTGATCACCTCCCAGAGGCCCCACCTCCAAATACTATAGTTGAAATTTCTCCTGATGTGTCACGGATGAGGATTACATTTCACCATATGCACATTTGGCTGGCACACTTCTCAACGGTATCAGTGACATACATCTCCCCTGCCACCACCTCATGGAGAATGGACTGCTCCACTCCGCGACTTGACTTTTGCCTCCGCGACTTGACTTTTGCCTTTTTGGGGGGGCAATGAGATATTGGGGAACAACTAGGTCAGAGGCTGGAAGTACTCTTGTGAGGCCAGGCTTGCTGTGTCCTATTCTAGTGGCCCGCCTTATAAAGAGCATGTCTTAAATAGGAGCTTCGTCTTTCCGCAAGACTCCAGAATGAACACCATGAAACAGACCTGAGTTCAGTTTACACCCTGGAGCCAAGTGATCCCAGCTCCAGCTGTACTCAGAGGCGTGCCAGCTGATGTACACACACATATAAACAAGGTAAGGGGAAAGAAACATTCCTCTGTTGTAAGCTGTTTTGTTACCCAGCATTATTGTGGCAGCAGCTGACTGAGCCATTTACAGCAGTGTGTTTATGGCAAAGCACATGCTAAGCACAGGGGTGGGAGAGATGGCTCAGCAGTTAAGAGTACTGGCTGCTCTTACAGAGGACCTGGGCTCAGTTCCCAGCACCCATGTAGTGGCTTAGAGCTATCTATAGGTCCCGTTCCGGGACATCCAATGCCCTCTTCTGGCCTCCACAGGCACTGCATGCACGTGGTATACAGACATACACACAGGCAAATATTTACCTGTATGCATAAAATAAAAAATCTTTAGAAATAGAAAAATGATAATCACAATTATTGGGCTATAGGAAACAAAGTAGCATTTATTAGTGAGCATCATTCTTGAAAGTTTTGTACATAGTTGCCATATAATTGTTTAGTAATGAATTAAAGGAATGACGATTGTAACTTGAATAAAGATTTTTGTAAGGGACAGCACAAGGACCCACTACAGCCCTTACAGTCACATTCATTCATTCTGGAAGTATTCTCTGAACACCTACTGTGTGCCATACAATAGAATGACTGAGGGAGCCCCTGAGATAACTAAGGTCCATGCTCTTCCTAAAGGGACCTCCAAAGACCCCCATGAGACAAGCAGTACTTTCCCATTCTGCATCCTTAAACCTACCCAACAAGCAATGCTACTTATGCCCATCCTTCACGTTGGAAGACTGAGGCTCAGAAACCAAGAGTGTAGAAGCACACCTGTTTGCTACATTCTGGTGCCAATGACACCAAGTTAATGGTGGGCAAACCCATTAGAACTGGGTTCCTGTCCCTTTCTGGCCCTCAGTCATGCCAGGGCTTAGTAAACACGAGGCCCACAAGGCACAGATTCTATTTCCACCATGAAAAGGGCTTTGCCCAGGGGCCTGAGGGCCCTAGAGGTCATTGCAGAGGCTCTCAAATTCATTCCGGCAGCCCTAGCTTCAGATTTCTGCAACGACCTGCTTCCCACCCTGTGACTTTGACAAATTTAGACTCCTCAGTAACTTGAAGTGCATTTCAATTTTTATAAATTTAGAAATCCTCTGGTTAGGCAGATCCCTCCCACAGTAATGCATCCATTAAGTGTACTTTAAACCAATTTTGGTGTGCTAATCCATCACAAATCGACGTGAAATTTGGGTCCTAGTGAAAATTTCCTACACCCGATCCAAACCCTCTACAGGATTTAGGATAGTAAGAGGTTCCTTAAAGCGGCAGGCTTGACTCGGCCCTGAACGTTGGGGGACAGGGGGAGGCCAGAGCTGATTTTGAACAAACATACACGTTCACACACAAACCGTCTGTGATAATGGGAGGGGAGGGGCAGTTATTCCAAGAAAAAAAATGCTGCTAGATCGTTAAGATTTCAGAACTCTTGGAGTGATGGCGTCACACATGTTACTGCATTCCCGGCCCATAGCCCAGTCTAGTACCACACGCACACCCTAGAGGTGCTTGGCAAAGGGGCCTATTGGAGTCACGTGCTTGGACTGTGACCCTGCCACCTGTGATTGTCCCCATTGCCTAAAAATCAGACCTTCTCTCCCCACCAGTGAAGCGTGGGGATGCTGCGGGAACAGCCCGCTGAAGAAGAACCACGTGAGGATGGGAGTGTGATCGAGGGAGCCAGGGGAGAACACAAGCCCTGTAATTGGCAGCATAAAGAACCCAGGGGTAATAAACGAGACATAATGTCACTGCTATCACCACGCAGGACTCGGTTGCTACTGATTGTTGAAGGGCAGTGCCTATTAAGTAGATGTTTTTAGCTGCATAATAGACATTATGCCAATAAGATCAAGTTTACAGCCTGGAGCATTTACACTTACTTGCTTCTGTCATAAGATCTACAGCCCACCCAACTGCAGAACTGAGCGGCTGACATGGTAAATGGTGAGCATCATCACCTGCCCTGAATGTGAAATACCTGTACCTTTTAAATAAGCTTCATTCTCCTGGTGGAGGGTTTAACTCAGTCAAATGTTACAAAGTGGTGCTTGGGAGGGTAATGGGAATGACGCCCACAGGCAGGTGCGGGGAACTGACTGTGATGTGTTCTCCTTGTGTCTCCTTAGATCCAACTCCCACCACCCTAGTTCTGCGATGCTGTCACATGCACCTGCCTGGGGGCCTTCAGGAGTGCCACTGTAGGTTTTGAAACTGTGTTATGCCAGGCCAGTCAGCCACCATCCTGGTCGCAAGCCTGACTCATCGTAAAGTCCCTCAGGAGTTTTAAAATATAGAGTCCTGGGTCCTGATAGGTTCCATGTCACAGGCTCTCTCAGACCCACGTCCGTTCTCCCTTAGGGTTGTCTCTTTAGGCTTCTCCTGCTAACTGTCCTTTTCCTCCCTTGGCCCCTACTGACTGGTTCTTCCTTCATATACACCAGGATCTCCCCAAACATTATCTGGTCCTGTCAACCCTCTGGTCAAGACATTTAACACTCATGTCTCAAGCCTCCATGGCACCAATAAGACAATTGAGGTCTATATGGCAAGGTCAGGGCCAAGGCTCCCACAACTGTGGGCCTTCCTCTTTTCTGGTTCCATCTCACATCAGCTTCTCGAGTTGATTCAGACAGGACTTCTGTGTCAATTGTATCACAAAACACTGGTATCCTTGCCCGATGGATGTCAACTAAAGGAAAATGGGCCCCTGAGAAATCACTCTGATGAAATTAACACCTACTGCAAGTATGGCTTTGGCTGCGGGTGGGCATCTGGGAGGGGAAACATCCAGATCAAGCCCTTCTCCTGCTCCATCTCCATCCTACCAGGGCTTTTCTAGATGCAGCAGTTGTGCCAGAGAACGGCTGCAATCCCCCAGGCTCTGTTTTGAACCTCGTTTGCCCTGGCATCTCTGTCTCACATCCTTCCTTGGGATATGAATGTTAGGACTGCATGGTCCCTTGGGCTGTTACCTCTCCAAGTTGACATCAGAGTTTCTTGTTACCCACCTAGAGAAGTGAACGTGATGGGACTGGCTTGCTATTTCTATTCAGTCTCCTATTGCTATGCAACATGTCACCACCCTAGCCTTAGTGATAAGGAGCAATACCGTGCAATAGTCCACAGGAGTCAAGAAAAGATGGGTACAGAGAGAACCCTTTCTCACTCGGGTTTCCCTTCTATTCATGCTCTCAACTGATTGGATGAGGCCCACCCACACGGAGGAGAACAATCGTCCATACTCAAGCCACTGATTCCAAAGTCCGCGTCTTCCGAAAGAAGATACACACAGCATACTATTGGCTGAGTATCTAGACATCTCAAGGCTCAGCCAAGTGCAACGTAAGATTGGTCTTTACAGGGGGTCATTGAACTTCTGGCTCACTTCCTCTTATGCATCGGGAAGTAAACCTGCTTGCTCACACACTTCCTCCTAAACACACCCAGGAGTCCTAGGGCCCCACTCTATCCTTGGGGGCCCCTAGTCTTCAAAGACATACACAAACAAGGGCTAGAGCTGGTTGCTGCCTTCCCTCTGGCTGCAGAGATCTTAGGCACCTGGCAAGGAGCTAGCCTGAAGAGAAGTCCCCAACCTCAGTCACTCCAGGTCCTTCAGGCATTTGCTGTAGCCAGGACTTCCCGGTGCCATGATTTACACTTCCAACCCCACATTCTATCAACACACTCACAGGGAAACATTCATAGCCTGGAATGTCGGTAGATAGAGCCGTGCAGCTGCTGGGAGTGGCTCTGTGATGGGGTGTGGGAAGAGTTGGGGCATCAGGAAGCCAGCTGCTGGAGGGCACAGGCTTCCAAGGCATCTCCAGTGTTACTTGCATTGTGAAATAATCCACTATGAAAAGAGCTCAACAGTATCCATAAAGGATAATTTGTTTTCATCAAAATAGAAAACACTGCTATCATTTACTATTAAAAAAACACAAAGTAAACAGATTGAAAAGTAAACAAAGAATTTACCTTAGATCAGGGCCCTGAGCAAGGGCTAGAGGCCAAGGACCAGAGCACCGTGTTTTCACACAGGGAAAGCTTCCTAAGATTCGTTAGGAGTCTACCGATACATGTAATCCCAGCACTTGGATTCTGAGACAGAAGGATTGCTTCAAGGCCAGCCTGCTCTGTATAATGAGACCTGTCTCACCAAACAAAATCCAAGTCAGGTTTTTTCAATTTTTATTTTTTTAAAATTACTCATTTATTTATTTTATGTGCATTAGTGTCTTGCCTTCATGTATGTCTGTGTGAGGGTGTCAGATCCCCGGAACTGGAGTTACAGACAGTTGTGAGCTGTGATGAGTGTTGTGAATTCAACTTCTCTCTTAACCACTGAGTCATCTCTCCAGCTCCCAAGTCATATTTTAAGAAATTTGATGAAAAACTAAATTCTCAATATGTGCCACTTTTTTTGGTTTTTTGAGACAGGGTTTCTCTGTAGCTTTGGAGCCTATCCTG
>LOJH01022572.1:1731-16539 GCA_001685095.1 Ellobius talpinus
CTCTCTCTCTCTCTCTCTCTCTCTCTCTCTCTCTCTCTCTCCCCTCTCTCTTTCATCTACTCTTTAGCACATTTGGCATGTTCTTGATCTTTCTGAAGCTAGACTCCTGGTGTCTCTTCTGTCTCCAAGTCTCAAAATCCTCTTCTATCTATTCTCATCTCTTCCAGTTCCCTTTTCAAGCCATATTCAGTTGTTTGCCTCATCTGTCCTTCAAGATCATTCAATATTATTCAGACTTATTATTTGGTATTTATCACTTGATTTGATCCTGCTCAGTTATTAATAAATTCTAGGATAGCTGCTATCCCTTCGCAGCCCCTCTCTGTCTTTCTAATCTCAGTCCTCATGTGTCTCCAGTGTTCAAGTCTTTGTTTGTTCACAGTCATTTTTCCAAGTCTCTCAGCATAGGGGGCTCAGGTTATGTCTTGAGAATTTGCCACTTTCTTTTGGCAATATATTCGTTACATTTCTAATGAATATATTCTAACCCCTGTATCAGAAGCCCCTCACATCAAAGGGTTAGGTTACTCATTTAGCCACAGCCCCTACGGGGTCATGCCAAACAATTCATCTCCTCTCTCCAGCATGCTTTATGATCATTGCTAACTGTCTGACCTTCCCTAACTCTTCAAGTACATTGGGTACATCTGTTTTTTCCTTCTTTCTCATGCCCCCTCCCCCCCGCAAGCGGCTGTATTTCTTCCTCATGAGTCTCCTCTCCCTACAGACATTCCCAGTTTGCTTTATTCCTGGTATCTTCAGAAAAACTGTTGCTCCAGTTCCCTGAGGCTTCCTAATACTCCCCTGGTCCTACCCTAGGGCTTTCTTGCCTATCCTCCCTTTATTTCCTTCCAAAGGCTTTCCTTTCCTACTCCATTTGGAAACAATTCTCAGTTTAAAAAATGAGGTTTTATTGTTTCTCCTGCACTGCATTCTCACGGCCGCTTCCAGTTGCATAGCTCTACATAGTTGGTACCCTACACAGTCATGTACCCTACACTGTCGCATATCCCTGCATGGTTGTGTACCTCTGTATGGTGGCTTCCTAAAGAGTAGCCTTTATAGTCAATAAAGCTTGCTGTCTTTCTAGATTTCATAAATTATTAATAAAACATGAAGTTTGAAATATTTTCTTCAGTTTTGTAATTTAAAAGAAACCAGAGCCAGGTGGTGGTGGTGGATACCTTTAATCCCAGCACTTGGGAGGCAGGTGAATCTTGGAGGTCAAGGCCAGCCTGATCTAGGAGGTCCAGGGTCACACAGAGAAACCTTATCTTGGAAACAAACAAACAAACAAACAACAACAAATCCCCAAAGAACATAAGCAAGCAGGCAAGCAAGCAGTCTAAAAAGAGTACTGGAAGTTAGCCCACTCTGTGTTGACAAGTTTGCCGAGTTACAGGGCATGCCCCTGGAGACGGTTCAATAGTTATGGAATAATTGGACACAAACAGGTGTCTAGGTCCAGCCCATCATGTGGCAGGTCCTTGTGGAATACATGAAAAGGAAATAGACCTCTGCCCGTTAACCTCTGGTCTGAATGTGTTGTTGTGGCAAGAGAAGCAGGCTGAGAAAGGAAGTGGGGCTTAGAGAGAGTATGGCTTCCAGCATTGGAGGGGAGCATGTCCCAGCTTCACTGTGCCCAGTACCTTCCACCCACCACGGCTACACTTGGTAGCAAGCTTTTGTAGGGGGCCGATTGAGGCTCTTCTTTTGTCTCCTACCCAGTAAAGGCTTAGGGTTCTAGCTTCCCACTTGGTAGCTTGAATAGAGGGATGGAAGCCTTCTGACGTTGGGGTTAAGAGGGTCAAAATATGGGGAACAACTGAGGCATATTTAAGTGTGGGGGCTGAAGGAGGAATGAGGCTCTGTCACATGGAAGACAAGGCCATTCAGTGTAGGAACAAGCTGCTCAGTTCGTTTATTCGAGTCCTTTAAAGTACAGTGGCCAGGAGATGATTTCCATGTGGGAAGTTTAAAGTAGGATATTTTGATTTACACTCTTTGTATATGGGTGCATATGTGTATATTTTACACTCAGCGTGTGTGTGTGTGTGTTTGCTACATTTCATGTGTCATTTCATAATAGTTTATTGCATTCTTTTTAAAGAGACATTTCTTTTAAGTTATCTTTGAAGATAGACTGATGTTAACTTTTGAGCTTTGTAAGTTATGAGTAATTTGGGTAAAATTCGAAGATGATTGAGAAATTCTTTTAAAAATGATTCAGAAAATATCAAGAATTTATTAGCCATTACTTACTTAACAACAACTAATAACTGGTTCTAAACAACAATAAAATAAATTTTGAAGCCCAAAGAAAATTTGATTTGAAAATAATACCTCCGTGAAGCCTTCCTTGTACATGTGTGTTATATAAAAAGTCGTTTTTGTTTTACAAAACTCGCTGTCTTTTTTTTTCTTCTGTCTTTCCTTGCTCGTTAGATCACCAGGCGGCTTTGAGTCTGTGGTGGGAATGCCTTATTCCAGAGACTCAGCCTTTACTTTTGTCTTGACATGTTGACTAAAGAAAGATAAGATATGCATTTCCAGTTAAATGCATTTGTAAATATATTTGGTTCAGAAAGTGTTGTCACATTAAGTGTGCCAGTGAAGAGGATTTTCCCCCAGGATTTAAAGAGCAACCTTTGATACTGATATAGTCAGTCAAAAATAAAACTCAGCTCACAATTCTAAATTGGCTGAAATATAATATGAGTGGAGTAAACATGACTTCATATAGTATGTGTGTGCATATGTGTGTGTATGATTTTCTAAAGGCGTTGTGCTGCGCACTCTCAGGTTCTTGTTTTTCAAATTTTCTCCCATCTAAGAGGCGTTGGTTATTGAGATTGTTTCTATGAATCTCTGGGTTTGTGGATTTAGGTCTTTTTAATCACTGAGGCCACCCTTCTCCTTGCTCTTCCTCTTGGGCAATTTTGCCATAGGCATCCCATGATTATCCCACATGCCAACTTTTCTAAGTAGGTTCAGTTATCTCAGGTCCTAAGGCCAGTGGTTCTGACCATGGCATCAGCCTTCATGATTAGGCGAGAATTTGTGATTTCTATTGGTGTTCATTTGTGTGTGGGGTGTGTGTGTGTGTATATGTGTGTGTAA
This sequence comes from Ellobius talpinus, assembly GCA_001685095.1. Classification (NCBI taxonomy): domain Eukaryota; kingdom Metazoa; phylum Chordata; class Mammalia; order Rodentia; family Cricetidae; genus Ellobius; species Ellobius talpinus. The sequence continues at coordinate 4,852 of LOJH01022572.1, forward strand.
TTCTTATAGACAAGGTCTTTTGTATCCCAGACTGGCTTAAAACTTTAGTTGAGGATTACTTGGAACTTAACTTAGTGCGTAATATTCCTCTTCTCTTCAATAAGGGTGACACGGGATATATTTTAATATTAGTTGCTTTGTTTTCATTCCTGATTTTGGTGCCCATTTATGTCCAACCTATTTCATCTCTCTACCAAAATCTCATATAGAGAGCAACTTGACAACTGGCAAAACCCCTTCTGCCCTCTACTGAACTCTGCCTTCTGCTACTCTCAGCTCCTGTTTTTACTATAAAAAAGTACGTGGATCGCTACAGTAAATGGAATGGGCTGAGCTTCAGTTCTTTAGTCTAGTGGTTTATAGATGTTACGTTTGTCTTAAATTTTTAAATTAATATCCTCATTTGATTTTTTTACTGTTTTTAATTGAGGCATAATTGTAAACCTTTATGGCATACACTAATAATTTACTACATGTGTGCAATATGTGGTGATCAGAGCAGCATAATTCCTGTTACTTCTCACCATTGGGGAGCTACAAGCACCCCTCTTCTAGTTCCTCCTTAAATAAAATATGTAGTGAGTTAATATTTATAGTTTTCATCCTGCGGTATGCACTCTAGAACATACAGAACCTTCACTTGTTATATAACTGTACCTTGTTATCCATTATCCAACTCCACCCCCTTCTTAACCTTAGTGACCACTGTTCTATTATATTGGTTTTATTTAAATATGAGAAAATTAGAGCCCTGTGCAGCTTTAAATATTCAGAAGGATAGCTATTAAAAGTTACCTCTTAATATAAACTGTAATTATGTGCCCTTATCAGAAAGTCATGTCTATGAGTCAGATGTCTTTCATTTTGGCTGGTAGAAGCTTCTAATTTTTTCTACTTTTAATATTATCCCTTCCCCACATAGGGGTTCCCTTTGTAGGTTTCCAACATTGCACTTTACACACACATTATTCATAGATAATTACTTGGTAGTCATCTATGAGTGTTGGACTTTAGACCAGGCCAAGCCAGTGTGAGAAGTTACTGGCTGTGGAGCTAGAGAAAGACCCAGGCTTCCAGCCTCAGTGTTACTCCCGGTATGACTGTAATCATCTCACTGCAAGCTCCATGCCTCCTTCCTTGTCTCTGACCTGCAGCCAGCTTTTCCTAGGTAAGGTTGTAGTAAAAAGGGCAACACCTACTGGGAGGTGTCAGTATTCTTTCCCAAGTTAAAAAGATTTGCATCTCGGTGATGGTGGCACATGTCTTTAATCCAAGCACTTGGGAGACAGAGGCAGGTAGATCTCTGTGAGTTCTAGGCCAGCCTGGTCTCCAGAGTGAATTCTAGGACAGTGAATTGAAGGCTACACAGAAAGACCCTGCCTTAAAAATCAAAAAGCAAAGCAAAATGAAAACTTTTTTTTTGATTGCCATCACTACTTCAAGCTATACACGAACCTGGACTTAAATCAATTGTTGACTAAAAATATCATTAATTTAAAAATGTTAAACAAATAAGGTTTAATCCACTTAATAACTAAGATTTGACAAACATTTTCTATATACCAGGGACCTTGAAATTTCTTATTTTCAAAGATACAGGAACATCCTTTTGATTATTTGTTTGTGTTTTTCTTCCCCCTTTTCTTTATTACAATTTCCCAAAGGATCCTTTTAAAACTTTTGTTTCCTAATATCTTTTCATGAAAATTTAATGCCAAAGACATAGTGTACCCGATTGTATATTTATGTGTACCTGTACTTGATATATAAAATAACAAAATTTGCCACTCATGCCTTCAAAGGCTGTCATCATCCCTTTGCTATACTGTCTCTGTCATGAGTACAGGTCAAACCCATTAGAAACCATCTGTAAATCAGAGTGGTGGTTTGGAACTAGGCTGATAGTGGGCTAAGGACAAATGCCTCCTGCCTCACAGAGGAGCTATGTTGCGCCTGTAGCAGCCTCTTATGCTGTGAAGCATCCTTTTCTCCATCTAGAGGATGGGGATACTATTATCTTTGCAATGGTTATGTGAGGATCGGATGGAATGGTTCATGAAATAACACTCACTATATGTTAACTGTTCAATGTACATTGATCGTGATTGCATTATCCTATTGATCATCACCTCCATCGTGGTCATTTGAACAACAGATGTGAATGCCAGTATATAGCCAGCTGGTTGCATTTGGAGGAAAGGCATTTTTGTTGTTGTTGTTTTGCATTACCATAAGATAAAGTTCTTATGGACCTTCACAGTAAATAACTGCAAATAAAAGTTTCATCTCTGTGTGTATACATATATAGTATATATGTGTGTATGCATATATGTGTGTATATGTATGTGTGTGTATATATATATATACAGAGAGTATGCGTTATTATGAATTTATATGTTAGGCTAAAGTATAGGTCACTATTTTATTAAATGATTCTAAACTTCACTTTTAGATATTTGATTTAATGGATGCCAAAGCACGTGCTGATTGTATCAAAGAAATAGATCTCCTTAAGGTAAATAATGACCTATGGTCTATTTATTAAAATTCTGAACATGTTGATAAAATGACTTATCAAAATGTCATATTTCACAGAAGAACAATCTTGAAGGCTTGCTTGATGACACACTGGTTAAATAACACTGCACAAATTAAGAGTATGTATGTTTTGGAGAATATAATTTTGATTTATAATAAAATAATTAAATCAAAATATTAGGTAGAGTCCACTTTTTCAAAGCAGAAAAGGTCCATGGTCATAAACACTGGAGAAGTGTGTTTTTCCAGAACATTCCATGTAAGCCTATCCTACTGATTAAATAATATAAGTGCATAGTGGTGTCACGTCATGGTGTGTCATGCACATCCATGAGTCTGGACGAACCCAGCCACTTCACATTTATAAACACTGAAAACCCTCACTTCTATGGACTTAGGCAAAGTGAACAGAGAGAGTGTGCCAGGAATCAACATTTGGTTCCCTGTCCACCCAAGAGTGTGACGAGGTTCCGGTAACTGGGACAGTCTTTCATTGTTAGTGATTTACAGAATGACCTTTGCTCTATTTTTTAGTTGTTTTCAGTCAGGTACGATGGCCCATACTTGTGATCCCAGCACCTGGGAGGCCAGGACAGGCAGAACCTGAGCTCCAGGCCAGCCTGGGCTTGGAAGCAAGAGCTTCTCTTTAAAGAAAAGGAAAAGCGTGGTGTTTTGTGCATCTGCGCTTTTTCTTAACATGTCAGTTTTAACCAAAGTATTTCAAAACTGCTTTTCCATTCTTCACATTTGACGTGACTGGTTTATGCACACACACGCATGTACACACGCACAGACACACACACACTTTTTAAAAATAGAAATAGTATCACTATGAACAACACAGAATAAAAATTTGAATATAAAGAAATTTTTGAGAATTTTTCTTTGAGAAATTATGTCTTGTGTTAAACTTGTTTAAAGTTTGAACAGAAAAGTTGTTAGTGTGTGTAGATTGCTGTGTATATTTTTACAAGGTGAGATCTCTTTCTTAGGGATGATTTCAGATAACTCACATAGACAGGTTCCAGGTGTTTTTATTTCTTGATGCAGAAACAGTATTTAGTTACTCTATATTCAGTGTTAATTGTGGTACTGAGCAGTCGAGCTATCTAGGAACAGCTCTAATTTTAAAAGGAGCATAAAGAGACACTTTTACAGGCGAATGTTCTTGTCTGACAGTTCTCATTTTGAAGGATATAATTTTGAACAATTAATGATTCAATTCTAGCATTCACTTACTGCTTTTATTTATATGCCTACTAGTCATAGCAGTACTTAAAAGGTCTTGAGTACATCATTTATTATATCTAATAAAATATTAAAATAAGTTTATTCATATCTAGTTTTACTTTGAATAATTATGTGTTTTAAAATTGACTATCATAAAAATATGCTGTCAAGATATTTGCAGTTTGAAAATGAGTTGCCGTAGCTAAACTAAAATTATTAAAAGCTACTACAATTTAAAATAAAACTTTTTGATTTCTGCTGTTTTTCCTTAGCAACTCAATCATCCAAATGTAATTAAATATTATGCATCATTCATCGAAGATAATGAGCTGAACATAGTTTTGGAATTAGCAGATGCTGGTGACCTCTCCAGAATGATAAAGGTAAGTTTGTTCGTTTGTTCTTGTTTTTCTTTTCTGACAAAGTTGTCTGTGGAATGTATACCGAGGTAGCTACTTTCAAGACCTTGCTGTAACAATTGGCATATGGCGGGTGGGAAGGGTGGAAGTGGTGATGAAGTTGACTTGCTTAGCAAACTTCACCTTAATTACCTTACATTTCTAAATGCACTTAATCACTTGGAAATAGCGACTTGTTTTTCTGAAGTTGGAGTGTTTCAGCTTGTGACTCAGGAGCAGACTATCCTTGATCCTTTGTCTTCAGACCTAAAGGAAAGGGGGAAGAATGAAATCTCACATTGGAGAAATAGCTTGATTATTAAAGTGTGTGCCACACAAGGTTGAGCAGCTGAGAGCATATCTCCAGAACTCATGTAAAAAGCCAGGTGCAGTATTAGGTGCCTGTTATCGGAGCTCTCGGCAGTGGAGACAGAGGGGTCCCTGGAACTCCTTGGCCTGCCAGTAGAGCTGGATTGGTGAGCTCTAGGTTCAGTGAGAGACCTTGTCTCAAAATAGAAGAAAGGGAATGGTTGAGGAAGACATTAGCCTCCAACTTTTATATACACATACATACCCCTGCTCATGTATCTACATGTAAACACACAATCCATGTGTTTGTGCATACACACACAGACATACACACACAGACACACACATAAAGGAAAGAAATCTAAGAGCAGCTTAGAAGCTGAGCTGAGAGGCCTCCTCAGAGAAGAATTTGGATGTCAGTCTGACTGAAAAGCTGTTTCGCCTTTTTCCTTAAAAGCGTATCAGTTGGGTTTATGTTGAGTTTCAGTAATAGAAACCACTGAAAGAGAGTATGTTAAAAAACTGCTTATCCTTGCGTATGTTACTTCTCTGCACCACTTTCTCTAAAGTATAATTCACAGTGACATTGCAGTGATTAAATCCTTTTATATTCATCCAGATCTTAAAATTGTGTTTCACATTCAGCTTCAGTCCCTTGATAGACTATAGTCTAATGGACATATTTCTCTCTAAGATGTTGCTTGCCTCCCGCTACCGTACCCTGGGGGGGTTAGGGGAAAGATGGTGCAGAGTCAATGGCACAGACTCTGGGAGGCACAGATTCTGGGAGTCAGGCAAGTGGCAGAGCAGACTCATTTATTGGCGACTTTAGGTAAACCTTTATACCCCTTCCCAGGACCCAGGGATCTATCTCATCTGGAACCTGTGTTATCTCTCCTTTATTGGCTCCAATCATCTGATATCATGGTGTCCTCAGTCTTGGGCACTGAGACTGGCTCCCAATTGGTTTAAGGGAAGTTACCAATGAGCATACTTGACTGGCTCTGAGGGTGTTTTCTCCAGGGCAGTCACAGCCGGTTTTAGCTGGCTGTTGGCCTCCTCCTACAACAAGACAGGCTGCATGTATAGCCTATATTTAAATGGCAGTGCCAGCTAAGCCTCTATTATTGTGGAAGACAAATTGGACAGTGTGGGAATAAATCAAACCAACCAAAGAAGAAAAACAAAGGTGTTTAGGTAACTTAGACCCTTCTAAAGTCAAGGAATCACCCACTGTTGCCTCCACTTTGGTTGAGACTTAAGGCTTGAAGAGGAGTAATAGCATTGCAGAAGTAAAGGGGCTTAGAAGTTAGGGATGCCCTGGGTGGAAGCTTTCAGGATAACCTGGCTGTAGGTGAACTTGAAGTTCTGGTATCCTGGCAGGTTTCCACAGTGATTTTAAGTTCTGTTTCCGTGAGGGGTCTGGGTATTGTCAGCTTGTGCACTGAGTCTTTGAACTAGTAGAATCTGGTAAATCGCTAATAATCTGTTGCTGGTTATTGAAAGGAGAGTGCCAAACATGCTCCTTTAATCCTCACCAGGATCCTGTGAAGTAAATGCAGCACTTTAAGAGCATAAGAAAGTACCATTGCTAGCACATAGCAGAGCTAGGACTTTTGAAATTAGGTCTGTTTAGTACACTAATGCACATGTTTTCCTTTGATAGTCCTTAAAGATTCCTGTGTGGCAGGATTCTTTTGATTATCAGGTGCATGTACTTAACCATCCACTCAAAAGAATGGTCTAATGACTTACATCTCATTTCTAGATTTTCTGATCAAGGTGTCCAATGGTTAAGAACTCTTCTCCTGAGTGGGGCTTCTGTATAGACCACAGTAACGGTGTCACTCAGATTCTGTAAGGTGAGGACACTTGGCTAGTGTTTTCTAGTTACAGCACTCACTGTGTAAGATGAAGTAAGGAGGGCTGGGGAGTAGATGAGTGATAGAGTACTTGTCTAGCCCATTCGATTCCCAGCACAAGAAGGGGGAGAAAAAAGTAATGTTATTACTTTGTGGGAGCTGCCTAAGCACAGCATTTAAAGTGAATCACTTCCAACCAGTTATCTGATGTTCTAGTTCAGGGACTTCCCACCACTTAGGTAAGCTGACAACTGCCAAAGTATTTCTTTGCAAGTTAAGGAGTAATAAAACTTTATAGTGATAGCTTTAAAAAGAAATTAAGATGTCTTCTCTTTCCACTTCTAGTAGACCACCTGGCCTTCCAACGGTTTGAACATACAAAAGAAAGCTATCTTTACAAATGACTACAACTAACATAAAACTATTTGAACTTTTAAGTGTGAGGTTTCTTTTCTTCTTTTTTTCTGTAATTACTAAGCTGGTGGTGCTGTGGAAAAGAGTAAGTTTTCTCTCTAAGGTAAATCCAGAACACCAGAAGTCTATGTGGAATGAGTAGTACTCCTATAGACAGATGGATCCATCCTTGCTGTACTCTTGAGGCTTCTGACTAAAGTTTGCAGATGTGTATGACGTAGTGGACTGTTTACAGGAGGTTGTTTTTGTTGTTGTTGTTGTTAAAAGCCATCACTTTAATGTTAGCTTCTTCCCCTGTGCTCCAGGCCCCCCCAAGGAGGTATTTTTTAGAGGTATCACTCAATTCCTGATAAATTGTGAGCATGGCAATTTAATGTACTTCGGTAAATTCTAGAGTTTCTGTCCTCTCTCATGTATGTTAGCATGTAAGCTTTTGGATGATATTTGCTTTCTGGTGGTTTCTGGCAGTGTTTGTGTGGTCTAGGTGTAAGACTTTCTGAGGGTTCCAGGTCCTTTAGATCTCAGTTCTAAAACACAAAAGTCATATTGTCAAACCTGCAGATCTTTGGCAAAACAGCTGTGACTGTTAAGTTTGAATCACTAAGGTCACTTCCCGGTGGATCACTTTGGATCCCAGGTATATTTTTGTGTGGGTTTTTTTTTTTTCAGTATGCTACTTCAGACTTGACCAAATCTCCATGTTGTGTTCAGAGGAATAATGTAATAGATTTGAATGATCTGACTTGAAGGTCTCCTCTGGTTCCTTCTGAGTAGAATTTTATTACGAATTACAACAATTACACACACAGTTATGTTTGTTCCCCTCTATATAGTTTAAGCTTTGTGCTTGTCCACTGTCTTAAATACAAAAGGCCTGCTTGTCTTGAATTTGTTTTCTCTAGTTAACATTTTCCAGAGGTAACCACCAACTTTATGTGCACAAAATCTCCCCAACTTTGTTCTCTATCCGGACACAGATTCAGTATTAATTAAATCACTGCTTGGCCCATTAGCTCTAACTTCTAATAGGCTAACTCTTACATCTTAATTTAACCCATCTCCACTAATCTGTGTATTGCCACGAGGCTGTAGCTTACCGGGTAAAGTTCCAGCGTCTATCTCTGGTGGGGCTACATGGCTTCTCCTTGACTCTGCCTTCTTTCTCCCAGCATTCAGTTTAGTTTTTCCCTCCTACCTATGTTCTGCCCTGCCCTGCTATAGGCTCAAAACTGTTTTCTTATTAACCACTGGTGTTCACAACATACAGAGGAAAATTCTACATCAACCACAGAAGACAGTATTCATAGAAAATTAGTAACTTCTGCTGCAGTAATGTATATAAAGAAGATAGGGGTTTCATCAGGACATTTGGGAGGAGAACAGAAACTTTTGATGGCAGTAAAATGCTTTGAGGCAACGGGTGCTAGATGACCTTGAATTACTTTCTCTTAAGTGATTGAGTCACAGCTGCCATATCTATAAATTAGTTTATAATACCTGGTGTCTTGCTGTTATTATGAGGGCCAACTCACACACACACACACACACACACCCACTACATATGTGCATGTTATCTGTTTACTTATTTTTAGACCTTTACAAATAAATGAACACACATTGTCTGGGCAATCTGAATTTTTGATTCAATAAGTACTCAAGTTTTTTTTATTCCCTTTAGGCCTCTGAATGGTACTCTACCTAACCCACCCCTTCAATCATCCCTCTCATTTTTACCCTCTCTTTTCAGAGTGACTAGACTATGTAAGAGGGTTGCACCTTTACTTTCCCATGGGTCTGCCATAGTGACTTGTGTGTGGCATTGTGCTTTCCTGTGCTCTTCTGTTGACATACTGTTATGTAGGAGGGATTGTTGTACGTCTCTCCACCTGGGTCTCTACCCTTTCATTGCTTTCTCAGTTCAACCCTTATCTTTCCTGGTTCTTTAGCTGTAACCTGCATCTCCTGGGTTTCATCTGTTATCCTTTAAATATCTTTGTTTCATTGTTCTTTTATGTGACTACATATATATATATATACACATACAGAACATATTCACATGTTCTTTATTAATTCACTCATCCAAGAAATTTGTGTTGTGGTGGGGAAGGCAATGAAAATGATAAGCAAGTGTGTGGTTTGCCAGATGCTGGTTAATATAGGTCAAAAAAGCAAAAGCGGAGTTAGGAGGAAGGGTAAGCCATCCCTTGAGAAGATTTGAGAGGGTCGTACTGATTAGGTCTTACCAGCGCCACCTCTGCTTGCTTTGCCATTCAGCCACTGTCGAAGCTCCATGAAAGGCTTCTGTGGTGACCTCTGTCAGAAATTCCAGTGGCCTCCAGTCCTCTTCTTGATTGCTCTGTAGCATTTGAATCTCCTTTTCAGTTGTTTCTTAGAATACTCCAGTTGGCTCACCAAGTATCAAAGTGATGTTGTTTATTGCTAACCTCTTCTTAGGGAATTGTCTTACCCTTGACTATTGACTATTAAAGGTAAGGTCTCATGTAGTCCAGGCTGGCCCCAAACTCACTATGTAGCAGTCTTGAACTACTAATCTCTCTGGTTCCTCCCTAGTGCTGGGTTTGTAGGTGTGAGTTTCATGCCCAGCCATTTTACTCCTGCAGTTTTAAAACCAAACCCAGCCTTTTGTTTGTCTTTTGACCCATTATGGTTGATGGTATCTGTGCCTCTGAATTCAGTTATTCTCTGTCTGGGGCCTGTAAGCAAACTCACGATCTTATAGACTGCCCCCGTGTTTCTAAGTGGAGGCTCAGCTTGAGTGCGTGCTGGAGATCAGAGCTCTTCTCTGAAACTTTGCTCTCCTCTCTCTCTCTCTCTCTCTCTCTCTCTCTCTCTCTCTCTGACCTATTTCAATTTCTTGTAAAGTTCTGATCATTTTTTTAATTCTATACATTTTTCAGATTTCTCCTTTGTTTAGTTCCCTTGCCCTTTTTCTTTCTGTAGTTTGAAATTAGCCATTTCTCTTCAGAGTGAGAGCCCTTCAATTTACTCACCAGGATCCATTCTATAAGTCTATATTTTTTCATCAGTGTTTGGGTGTCATGGAAGAATAAGAAAGCCCCCAGATTGCAGTCAGATCCTTCAAGGATTTCTTAATGATGTTGAGCACTGGATTTTGTGGCAGTCTGTGTTCCAAGGAAAGACTCTCAATCCATGTGTCTACCTTCCATGACCCTGGAACAGTGCCTGGCCCAGGGTGGTCACTTAAACATCTTCTGCAGAATCCAGCTTTTGGTTTTCCCATAGTCTCTGCGGAAGTCAGTTCCTTGACTGTTGTCTTAGTGTTTCATCCTCTTGTGTCATGTATGCAGTTCCATGTGCAAAGGGCACCCCCTCTTCATTCCTGATCAACTTTCTATCTCTATATCCTTGAGCCCTTCACAGATACCAGTTCCTCAAGCCTTTCCCTTTGACCTCAAAGATGCTTTTATATATAAATGTATTTAGAGATATGCATTTATTCGTCTGGAGACCAGTCTTCCCCAGCATTTAGTAATGCAATTCCATAGTGATTTTGCATGCATCATTATTTTATTGATATTTTCATTTGCCCGTGACTTAATGCTTCCTTGAACAGACTGTGTCCTCTTTCTTTGCTAGGCTGTCCACTGTTGGGGAGGTGCCTGGAGCTCCACATCCCGTATAGCAATTGCTTCTATTAGCTTGGCTACACACTTTCCTGTTCCCAGGGCTAGTATGCGACATGGTGACAGTTTCCTCCTACTTTATACCTTGGTCTCTTCCGGACTTGCTCCATTAGTGAGTGACATGCTGGCATGATAGAAGAGACTTCGGCTGCAGCAGTTGCACAAAGGGGCATGGGTGGAGGCTCCTAAAATTCCACAGCTGTTTTCTAAACTCCCAGTTTTATAGGCATTGTGAAAGGATAATGGCACAGGGTTTCTTTCGGGCAAGACCATGATAGTGGCTTAACCTTAACACGTCACAAAGGACAGCAGTGAAGGCTTGCATTGTGTTTGGAGTGTCGTAAAATCACCATGCAGTAGCACTGTGTTTCACTCTCTCTCAAGTCTTCAGCCTAATTGGGTTAGAAACGGATGTATAGCTCTTGGTCTTTATTCCAGAGATGAACCTCTGGATAGCATTGCATCAAAGATTCTCGCAAGTAAATAATTAATTGGTTTAGAGCAGACTGACAAATATAATTAAGCAATTTATAGTTGAAATATTCAGTCTTTCTCTAATTAGTGACAAAGGAATTACCTGAGGCTGTGGTCAGATGAAATACTTCCCAGTTGAGTTTGAGGATAAAAGGAAGTCTGGGATTTTTTTTTCATCATAGATTTATTCATTAGCTGTAATCACAACTCTAAAATAAAATGGTCTTAGGAAAGATTTGAGTTCAGTTAAGTCATGCCATTGCTATATATTTTCTCTGTTTTGGACGGATGGAACTCTTGTGTAATCCATTGTGTGATGAGCCCTGCGTGCTTATTTCACTGTTGAAATGTCAGGAAATATGTCCATTCAGACTCAAATGTAAAGGAATGAAACTAATTAAATATCTGAACAAGAGTTTTGTTTATGCTTGTCGATGGTATCATTACAATACTTTTTAAATTTTTATGACCCCTTTTGCAAAATATACTTCATTCATTGTACTGATGTAACTACAAATAAAAATTTATAGTGTATGTTTGAAAGTCAACTCAATAGAAAAAAGTAAATATATATTTATATTTTTTAAAACCCGTATTTTGTTACCCTTTCAGTACAACATAATTATATGTAATTAATCTCTTTAGGGGAAGCTCAGAAGTCTAGCTGTTAGCAAATGTCTTATCACAACACTTTGTCTAAGGATGAGAGGAATATTATTTTCAAAAAATATTTTCAGTAACGTATACAATACATATAATTCAAATGAATGTGTGTGTATGGATAGATAGATAGATAGA
>LOJH01022573.1:7955-19848 GCA_001685095.1 Ellobius talpinus
AGAGAGAGAGAGAGAGAGAGAGAGAGAGAGAGAGAGGCTCCAGGACCAGCACCTTCACTCTTGCCTTAAAGCCAATATGGAGTATACAGGCTTTGGCAAAGAGGCTTTTGGATGTTTTCTAAGAAATCCCAAATGCCAATATTTGCTAAAGCTCCTCTAATTTAGCCATCTTGCTTTATAAATTATGATTCTAAACAATCAATCTAGTTTTAAATATAATAAATATGCTTATTGATGTCAGTATGTGATAGCAAGTGATTTGTCCATCAATGGAAGTAAAGAATTGGCTTTGGCCTTCTTTGTTTTTCAGTCTATGTTACATGTAAATAAATTATTTATTACAGATTTGAAATGGCTTACGTCTTCAATCTTTTATCTCTTGGTTGAATTCATGGAATGAAAACATTTTAAAGAAAAACTTAAAATGCTCTGTTAATAGGATTAATTTTAGAAAATCATTCTGGTTGTTTGGTACAAACTTTGTAAAATGAATCATATACTCCCAACATGGTTGTTACTAACTCATGTACTAATTTCTAGTGTTTTGGAGTGTTCTAGAGACATGCCCTTGAGAAGGGAGCTAGTCATTCACCATCTCTGGGAGTATACCTTTTTGAATTGAAAATAAAAATTCAAAAATTGTTTCTTTTGGAGGAATACAACTTAAAATTAAATAGTCTTTTTACCTATTCTAATAATATAAAAATATTTACTTATAGTATTGGAATATAACAACCTAATGTTAACAGAACATGTAATGTTATGTTTTTAAATTACTAGACATGGTCATTTAAGGCAATTCTTACAATTTTTAGAATTTGGAGTGATGTTCCCTTTCTGCTCACAAGGCTTTGCTAACCCAGAGTCTTACAGTTTTTTCTGTGACCTCAGAATGTAGCATATGCCTCTCTGTGTAGGTTCTACAACTAAGTCCAACTCTTTATTATTAGCTAGAGCCAAGCTTTCCCATTACCCTTTTCATCCCAAACTAGTTCTCTTTCCTGGAGCTGTGTCTGATCCTCTCCGCAGAATATTCCCCACAAGTCCCTAACAGTATAAGAACATTGTCTAAGAAACTGGTCAGGCCTGAAGTTTTACATTAACTTTCTGAGAATTTATTTTGTAGATTAATATTTTAGATAAGGAAATCCAACTGGAAGAAATAAGCAATTTCTGAAATGCGTTTTATAAATAATAATAATAGCAGAAATGACTTACTCTCCCTAAGTCCTGTCTGCAGCATCCATGCAGGAATCTAATTTACTGCTGTTAACTTAAGAGTTCTGCATTAATTTTCAGAAATGTTTCATTTATAGCAAGGCAAAAATAGTCTTACTTTCAGTAAATACTTCACATTTCCATTTCAGGTGAAAGGAAATTGAATGGAAACACAGTTCATAACAAACTGTAAGCCGAAAATAAGTAAGTTCTTGATATTCAGTAGAAATGGCAGCTCAGATGGGAAACAATTTTTTGTGAATACCCAGCATCAAATTTATCTGAAAGATTATTGGAGAAGTAATGAAATTTTCCCCCAGAGGTCATGAAAAGACTGTTACTAAAGGAATTTTCAATTACTTCTGTAGCAACACACCCATTAGTGCATACTCATAAAAATATGTGGTAATCACCTTGGCTATATTTTGTTAGCCTGATGTCATGTCATATGGTTTTACAACATTAATATAAGGAAGATTCTTTCAGAGAAGGTAGAACAGTTATATTCATGCTATACAGCATACAGATGGAGGGAAATTACTCTAGTAAATAAATGCTTATGTTTTATATTAGGTATATTATCTATGATTTATTAATCTTTGTGTTACAATGTGTGCACATGTGAGTATCTGCCTGTAGAAGTGATTTATCCTCTTTTAAGAGTAAAAAGTTCATATGCAACTAATAAGAGAAAAATATAAAATGTTAACCTAAATCAGTTTTACCAAAGTCCATAGATTTTAGAAAAATTCAGTTTATCTTTTAAGGAAAATTCAGATAAAATAATTCATATAAATATCATATAAGTTGATGAATCGATAGCAGCAAAGTTGGTAAACACAACAATATTCATGAACATAGAATGTATAAACTTTGACAGTATCTTATGAAAAAGAGAATTTAGAATTTATTCTAAGTTGATAGTTCTCATTTTTATCAGACTCCAACCTCCTTTTATACACGAGTAGCATTTCTCCTTTGTTTATCTTGAAATGAAAAAAATCTAGATACCAAGAAAAGGAGTTCTTGAGATGTGGCTCAGAGGCTCGTGGGTGTGCATACCTACATAAACACATGAACATGTGCTCACTCAGACACATACACAGATAAACAAATCGTTGAAAATGTGATAGAGATATGATCAAAGTATTTACCTTATGGTATATACATATGAAAACACATATTGCTTTATTCTTACCAATTCCATGTACAAAACCCATTGAGACGATGAATTATTGGAATAGAACATATATTAACTTTATATCTATACAATATTTAAATAAGTTAAGATATGTGTAAGAGAGAAATACTATTCATGTTATAAGAAAAATAAGGAGAGCAACTGTGAGATAATAATTACAGAAAAGACAGTCAATATGAACCCTTTTTCCCTATCATGGATTCAATGAGCCCTAATGGATCTGAAGAATACAGAAATTTTGAAGCAGACTATTAAGTAGATGGTTACTGGTTAACATTATCCATGCTTATTTTTGAGTTTATTATTCACAACAAAGAAAGATCAATTGTGAAAAAACCATTATGTGAGTTTATTTGTATACTGAGAACACTGATATTCATCTCATTACAGGAAATTTCTCTGTTAAAGATATGAATGAGGGACCAGAGAAATGGCTCATCAGTTAAGAACTCTTGCTGTCTTTTGGGAGGACTCTAGTCTAGTTCCTAGCATCAGTGGTGAGCAGCTGGCAACCACCTGCAACTTTATTTCCAGGGTCATAATGCCCTCTTCTGGCATACCTGTATACACATGGCACACACATAAACAAACACATGTATGTATAAATAAAATATCATTACATGTAAGAAGGCTATAACTTTTATGTTTTAATGATTCATTTGTTTACAACATCCTTTACCATAATATTAGAAAAATTTTAAAGCCTTTAATCAAACAATGAACTAGAAAAATGAAGTGTGTCATTCCTGTTTATAAACAAGTTACGCAAGTTATAATTCAGATTGTTGCACATGACATTCTATACAGGTAATTATGTTTAAGTGACCCATGGTTTCTATTGTCAACTCTTGAAATAAAATCTGCCATTCTGCATAGTAAATTTAAACTTGCATCCTTATTATTTAAAAAGTCAGACTTACCAATTCATAAATGGAGTCCAGATAAACACTAAAGAAATGTCGCATCCCAAACTCTATATACAGTATTCTTTAAGACATAGAAGCCATAATTTTTCTTCATTCTCTGCTAACTTCATCAACATTAGCGTGAACGTACTTCAGTATTTATTAATCATTATTAATAAGTCAAATACCTCAAAAGTGTCAAAGAAAATAAACCCTGAAATTCAAAAACTTGTAGGAAGCTGTAATAACTTTCCAAGCATTTTAAAACTCAACCTCTTCACTTAGCAATAGATGTCCAAGGGCTTGATACTCAAGATGAAACTCTGTAAGACATGAAAGAATGAGTGTATTTGGATTCTCATGTCACTGACAACCCCTAGGCTGAGAGTAATCAGCCAGTCATGACTTTGCATTACAAAGAATTTTGTGATTGAAAATAGAAAAAAATCCTGAATCATCATAAATATAGAAGTGATTTTGACTTTGGTGGCTCTCAGAGATAGTTGGAAAAATATCATCTTAAAATCAAGAAGCAACCTCATAATATTAGTACGTAATCAGCAGGCAGAGCTGTCATTTCATCCAGACAAATTTTGTTTCCTGTTTCAGAAGAATCCTGAGCCTTCATTTGCCTCTCTCTGCATCCCCTTTGAGCTTTCTGTGTAGGGTTGGGTTATTGGTTTTCCTAGAAATTGTCACCAGAACATCTCAAGAGCAGTTCTGCTACCATGAAACCACAGATGTGACACTCTGGGAGGGTTGTCACTCTGAGAGTGGGCAAAAGGGATAGAAGTAGGAATTACTGGTCATTAATGCAGATAAATACTTTCAGTGAATAGCAATACAGTTATTTTAATGGCCAGATCAGTTTGGCTATGGCTTTTTTCTTTCTACATCAAATCAAGTGTCTGTATCTACTTTATAAATGGACTTATGGCCAGAACTTAATGGCAAGTAGATTTAAAAAACCAATCAAGGGAGCTTCTTGAAAGAAAAAAATCCATAACTTTCTGAAACAGAGTGATTACCTTTAAATGACATCTGGTTTAGATGCCTAGAGTCTGTAGATTAGAGACAGTGAAGGAATCAGGGAGAAACAGGAGGCAGAGAAGAGGAGTGACTGAGGAGAAAGTGAAGAAAACAAGTATTGATATAAAGACCCATTAGTTTTACATTTTGATTATTTCATTCCTTAAAACATATATAAGATTAGGATCATTTAAAATACTTGTGTTTTTACTATTTTAAAGATGTATGTATGTGTCAGCAGGTGAGCATGAGTGCTGATGTTTATAGAGGCCAGAGACATCAGATTTTTAGAAACTAGAATTCCAAGTAGTTGTGAGATAATGGACACGGGAACTGGGAACCAAACACAGGTCCTATGCAAGAGCAGAAAGAGCAGAACACACTTTTAACTGCTGATCTATCCACCTAGTACCATATTGGGCCAATTTTATGTTCGCTACACCATGTGGAGACCAAGATCTCACAGGCAGTTAGCATGCTTAGTCCTATGTAGCTGAGAGCCTCTGAGTGAGGAGACCATCTTAGCAATCTGCTTCATAGCTGTGTCCTTAGCTCCTTGATGATATTACCAGAAAGTACGGAGTGAGTGACCATGTGTATGTATTGTCTTAGTATACAGATTATAAAGCTTTGGCCTTGATTCTGCTTGTCTTTCAGAAACCGAATCATGATGAGCAATTTATCATTCATCAGATAATAAAAGTTCAAACCAAAACACTGTGAACATTGTTGCATGATATCAAGGTATGTGTCATTTGCAGTAGTTCTAATTATTTATCCTTCATATTTCAATTCTGGAAAAGGAATTCTTAACAATGCTTTTCTCCTGGGGTATGACGTTGGTGAAGGTTGTGTTTCACTTTGCTATACAACCTCTCAACATTTCCTTTTGCTTTAAAATATTAATTCTACAAGGCTGTCTTGTTGGCTCTCTGGAAGTTGACAAAGTATTCCATTTAAAAATACTTTCCAAACTGTTCCAGCTCTGCTTAGATGAGAAGGTCAATTCAAAGCAAGAAATTGGTACAAGATTTTTTTTATAAACCCTCTTCTCTACCTAAAGTTGTAAGGTGGATTTGTTTTTCTTTTCCTTTAAAAAATAGAGACATAGTGCTGGGTACTTTCTTAGTATGTGTGAGGCCTGAGGTTATATCATCATCATCAGTAGCAACACACACACACACACACTCACACCCCACATGCATGCATGCATGTATATGCACATATAGAACAGACACACGTATGTATGTACATGAATATACACACATGCACACAAAGAAGATTTATTATTTTACTAATAGGATAATATTTTCTGATTTCCAAATGTTCATGAATGTATCTTGGGCAATTTAAGTGATAAGTTCACATATACTAGTCACTATCATTTCTAGTTTCCTCTTTTCAGCTAAATGTTTTTGTGTGTTTCTATGGGTATTTATGTGTGCATAATGGTGCATGTACACATATGGATATGTATGTGCAGAGCATATCTGGGTATCTTCCACAGTCATTCTCCATTTCAATTTTTGGAATAAACCTGGAACTTATCAGTTTGGCTATCATCTCGCTTCAGGGATCCCCTATTTCAATCTCCCCAATGCTGGAACTGCAGATGCACACATGCCTCTGTGCTTGGCCTTTTATCTGTGTGTTGGGAATAAAGCTCAAGTCTCCATGTTTATGCAGCAGGTACTTTACTGACAGACGCATCTTCCTAGCTCCTCAATAAGGCACATTTTACTTTTATTTATCCTTCGGTGTTTGCAGATTATGTTAATAATTGAACATGAGGCTCTGGATTAAGGTCTCACAAGTGTGATATTCATCCTTCAGTGATCATGAACTGATGGTAAGATATTATAATAACATGAACCTTTGATCATCTCCTTATGAAGAAAATAAATTCACTCTGGATATAGAAGAGGTCAGTGCACTATACTATGTATATGAATCATTGCAGGCATGAGTAAAACAATGAAGGAACTGACAATGGTTTATGTACGCATGTGGCTTCTACGGTCACTCTTCTGTACTCCCTCTTGTTTGAGAAATGCGTTATTTACTTTGAATATGTATTTCCTTGCCATTAGTTCCAGTAACAATGGTGGGACTGGCTCTAAATGTATGTATCAATTTAAAGCAGAATCAAAGACCAAAATCTGGCTAGGAAAAACACAAAATCCTCAATACACAGCGAAGAGTGTAGCTACTGCATACAAAGCTCCGTCCTCTGTGGCTCTAAGAAATGGTGACTAATGTATTAGTTTCTCTTCTCATTGCTTGGAGAGAAGACTTGACAGGGAAACTTAAAGAAGGAGAGGCTTGTTTTCCCACATTGTTTAAAGGGTGCAGTTCATCTCTGTCCACATTAATGGAAACTTATGGTAAAATATCTTCACATCTCCAAAGACCAGGAAACAGAAAAAAATGGGTCACAAGTGGTGTTATTGCCTCCAAGGGTCACCACTAGTGCCTACAGCTGCCAGCTCTCACGTCTCAAAAACTTTGACAGCCTCTTAAAATAGCGTTACCAACTGGGCCAACCCATGAGTCTGTGAGGGAACACTTTCATTCAAACCATAAAAATCAAAGTTTGAGTATTGTGTGTGCCAACAGAACAATAGCCTGCTTGTTTGGGTAGTAAAAGATACTTCCTGGCTACCTTAAGCAAGGAAAAAGGGCACGAGGATCTCAGAGGGGAGACAGGCAGGTTGCCACCCAACAAACTGTACATATTTCGTTATGGCTTTCTTTTCTCTTGAACTTACTAAAACTTGTATTGTTCACATCTAAATAGATTTTGCATAATATATAAGTATTTTGTGATTACTATGATGAGAAAAATTAAGTAGTAAGAATAGAATTTTAAAAGAAAAGACACAGCGATGATACTGTTGGCATCTGCAAGTGAATTTATGCTTTTAAACCCTTGAAATCAGAAAATAGTATTTTGTGAGAATTAAACCTAGCTATAAACATGTAAGGAGTAAGTACTAAACATAGGAATTGATAAAAAGATTAGAACATGGGCCCCATTCTGGCATGCAGTCTTTCCAATTATGGAGAAGGATCATGATCACATCTGTGCCAGGCCTTGCATGGTAAAGGGCTCAGTTGGAATGCTATACTAAGCAGCATCATGGTATTGTTTATTTGGAGGTTGATTACTTGATTCAAGGAATCAAACTCAAGTCCTTTGGTCTAAACACCATGGACCACACAAATCCCCCCTTCCCATGTTTTCCATTTATAAATCTGAATGATGAAGAAGCTCAGAACATCAAGACACAGATGTGTTACTACAACTTGTTTCAAGTCTGCTGGGGCTAAAGACCCAGATGAGATGAATGAGATTGAGTAAGACAGTTTTCAAGAATCTTGCAGGCATTGTACTTTAATTACAAAACTGTAGGTTAAATAAGCTAACAAAAAAGAGGGCAGGAAATTAAGACAGAAGCAGACTGGGAACCCAGGGACTTCTACTGCCACTGAGCAGATGCTGGGATGCCTGCCGTGTTCCATTGGAGAGATGACTGCAATTGCTAAAGTCAGATTTCCTGAATAAGTTTTGGAATTCCATCATATGGGCTTGTTTTTATACACAAAGTATTGATATAAGGCTTCAAGTATATTCTGGAGAAACAAATTAACTGCCTCTGTTTCATGATGGGAAGATATAAATGGAATGTATCGCACAGATAACATGAGAAAATGATTTATTTCTATTCTATCTAAATAATTGCCCTGGAGTTCTACAAAGCACATGGAGAATTTGGTTTTAGGATTTAAAAACACAGCCAATTTAGCATTCCTTAAACCCTCTGTGCTTTTTGAAGTCTCTGCTGTGGATACAAGGTGCCTATAACATCGTGTCTGACCCATAGGAACATTTTAATGATGATTTTGGGACTTTGGTTTACAGTCAAACTTTCTTTTTAATGTTAGCAGTAGTAATAAATACATCTGATTAGTTCTAAAATATTTCCACCAGATTCTTATTCACCTGTTCTTTCTTTCCTTAAAAGACTTTATTTAGTTTCCTATTGAATTTGTTCTATTTCTAGAATCTAGCAACCGTGTTATGATACTTTGAGTTTCATTTGGCACTTGAGTTAATTGGCCAATAGTGACAGCAAAGTGTGCAGAGGAAACTAATATAAACCCCAAAATATAAAATCAAAGCATCTGCTTAGGAAAGAAATGTTAATAAAACAGTATCAAAATAGCATACTCAAATAAAAGCCACAGGAAGCTGGTGGCCAGAGGCAGCCTGGAAGCTACATTAATCACCATTCTGTTTGAACCTTCCAGGGTCATGTCAGCCCACTCCAGATTAGATCACTGTCCACACTGGAATAAAGAGCACCCACAGTTCACAGATGGGGGTCTTCTTTTCCTCATTTTGAAGAAGTTTGTCAGTTACATGAACTGCAGAGAATTAATGATCTGTTTGCAGAGGCGTTTTCCACAGAGACTTAAGATCACTTGCAAAAGAGGTATAGAATCCAAGTACAACTTACATTCACAAAGAATGGTCCCCACAAAGTGCCAACCTTGAGCCTCATAAGAACAATGTGTCCAGCGTACCTATGAGGAATGGTGCAAAGACACTTAGGAAATAGATCAGTTATAGCACATCCTATGATTCAATGCTCAGGTCCAGCACAGAGGCTCATGCTTTAAACCACTTGGGAGGCAAAGGCAGGAAGACTTCGAGTTATAGGCCCACCTGAACTGTTGAGTGAGATCCTGCCTCAAAAAACAACAGCAATGTTTTAAGCTAATTAAAAAAAGATTAGATGGATTTAAGAAACAGTTTATATCCTACAGTCAACCTTGAATTTGCTTTTCTGCAAATCATTTGCACCTCTTCCAATAAAATTTCTTAAGTTCACATGTGCACTTACAGTCTTAACTCTGTTTTAAATAACATAAAATACTACATTCTCCTAAAAATGAGTTAGTTCTGTGATTCTATTAAACAATGCACATGTGTGGCACTGAAAAGATAGTCAGCAGCTTTTCACCTTATTTCTGAGCATTAGTCTTTTCTCTAGACAGTATTAAGAAGAAAGTTAGGAAATTATTTTATTTTTATAACCAAAGCTATATTCTTAATGCCAACCTGTGGCAATTATACAAATTATTTAAAACATCTGCTCCTGTTTCTTGCCTATAATATTTTATAGTTTCTTGAGAAAAACTCAGGCGTCTAGCTTTATAATATTTGAAATATGAAGGTTGTGGATGGGGATTAGGGAGACAGCTCAGGTGGTAACATTCTGCATCAACAAGTGTGAGAAGCTGAGTCCAATCAACAGAAGTCACATTAAAATCAAACAGCAATAAAAGCAAAGCAACAGTGAACATCCCTGCTCTGGGATGGTAGAAAGCAGAAGATCCCTTTTCCTTGTTGAACAGCCAGTCGAGCCAAATCAGTGAGCTTCAGGTTCGGTGAGAAGAGAAATGTCTAAGGTGCGGAGCTATTAAGAACACCCTGCATCAACCTTTGGCTTCCACATGCATGCAAAGATAAACACATCATATACCACACATATGTAACCACACACACACACACACACCACACAAAACACATCACCTCACATGCTGTGATGTGCACAGCCTTTTACACCTGTCCTCCAGCACATGGCTGGGACTTGGTACTAGAGTATAACTAATTGACCATGTGTTCATGTCTAGACCAGTCAGACCTTGGTGTTTTCTCTGCAGGTATGGTAGACAAAAATAAGAAGAAAAGGGATGAGGGAAATGTTGTGGAGAAACTCTAATATTGAAACCCAAGATACATGATGATGTCTTTTCCTATAAGTTAGATTTGAATTAAGACACTATAAGTTCTAATAGCTCAAAAACTTTCTGGGTGCCTGTTGACCAACCAGAATCTGTTTTGTTTTGCTTTTCTAATTTTCCTTTAAATTCTATGAGTCTATGACTAGTACAAAGAGGAAAATGAGGACCATTTATATTCAGAGACGGATGGACAGTAGGTTTTGTGGAGCTGATCAATTTAGAGATTTGTCTCAGATTATCAGTATTACTTTATAACCTCATGGGGATTAAACAGACCTGACTTGATTTCCACCGTATTTAAAAAATATATAAAAAGACATTACTTCTGCCTTTATAAAATTAATTTTTGTAGTTAATGACAAGAAAAAATTGAGGCCTAAAATCCTAGTGAGTTAGAATGCTGCATATTGTATATAAAGTGACTTTTTAATTTAAAAATATACATTCATTGTTTACCTACAGGAAACAATATTTAGTACCCCAAAGCAGCTTACCTATCTCATTCTAAGTGCCTCTGGGTGAGATTATATATGTGAAATATTTATGTGCGACAGAAGCAATCAGGAAGGCCAGGAGGATACTTGAGAGACTCCGAGTCTGTGGCCTGCTTATAATCAAGAGGAGAGCACCTTGGGACTGGATGATAATGGCCCTTTATTAGGAGTGTCAATGATTGCAAATCAGATGTTGAAAACATAAGGATAGAAACTTATGTTGTATAGCTGGGTGGCTACTATATATGGAAGTTGAGTCCAACTGAAGAGTGTTCAGAAGCAGAAAGAAGGCCTTCATCAGTAATACAGTACATAGTCTTGTTGAAAGCATTTTTTTCACATTGTGCTTTTGAAAATGCTGCACTTATTTGAGTAACTGTGATGGGAAGGATGATTCAGTGCACTTCACAGCTGATTTTCACAGTGATTGTTACTGTGGTAGCAATCATGGGTGGAGAAGCGAAGTGTAAATAATTGGCTACAGGCTATCAGGGACCAACAAGAACAAGCCAGTAGGTCAAGAGGCTATGAGGAAGCAGACAATGGAGAGCGAGGTAGTACAATGTCAGAAGAATCAGAGAAGGAATTGAAACAGGTGGAGAACCCAATGGATATTCTGAGGTGACTGAGAGTCAGTCTAGGACTGAGAGTGTAGTCTTGCATTGACTGACCACATGCTCACACACTGGAGAAGGAGCTGGAACCAACCACCCTAGAAAGGGCACATCACTGCCAAAGCTCATCCCTGAGATTTTGAAATCACTAAGACTTTAAGTTGAATAGGGGAATTGCTATGAAACCATGAACATTGAGAATGTAATAAAATTTAATTTATAGATATGAAAAGCAACTGACTTGATAAATTATAAATACATTAAAAATTAGAAGTATAACTTTCCTCATCTATTTCACATGTCATTTTATGTATTCATTCATCATTAGGATTGACACATAAGCTGAAGATGCTGTCTTTGTAAAAAGATGCTTTCAGAGGTCAGGATTGCTCACCAAATGCAAACAATAATAAAAATCCCAAACAATTTTAACCTGATTGCTAAGTGCATATGCTGGAAGGTGATGTCATTAAGACACATGCAGAGAAGGGGAGATTTGAACTGAGTGACTTCACAAACACTTATGGAAAATGTCCAATAAGTTCACGCTCTCTTTTTCTTTCTTTCTTTAATTATTTATTTATTAAAAATTACCACCTCCTCCCCTCCTCCCATTTCCCT
>LOJH01022574.1:0-14346 GCA_001685095.1 Ellobius talpinus
GGCCCTGAAGAAGGGAAGGGAGGAGGTGCCTGAATGCAAGCTGGGATGGGGTAGAAAGAGATTGTCAGTAGCCGGGGATAGGAGCCCCTATAGAATGAGCAGGAAGTTTAGGGTGTTGATGCTAAAGCCAGGTTTTCAACTACATGGTTGTGCCAGCTTTTATCCATACCCATAGTAATCCAAAGTCCACAAAATTAATGGTGCCATCAGAAAACACCCAACAACTTACTTAAGTTTTCAACACATAAGATTCCATCCATATACCATTAAGAGCAGGAGAGTTGCCTTCTACCAGCTTCAACAATTAGGAGAACTGGACCTGCATCTTTTCTGGGCAACACAACAGGGCCATTCCTGATGGTACAGCTCTGGGTGAGCCAGCCCCAAAGTTGTGAACATGGGAGAGATGTCCTTATTATTCATCTGTCATGTAGTGGCTTGGTCGGGCTTGGGGGGAGATGCCCTCCACTACACCCACTCTGGCCCATCAATGCCTGCGTTAGTTGGGATAGCTGGTTCTGGGGTTATAAGAGCAGGAGAGCTGTCCCTGTTCCTCATTAGCTGTGGAGTACAGGCCCTTACACCACACCTGTGTCCCACAGTTGAGCTGGCCCTGAAGATGTAGGTATGGGGAACCGACCCTGAGGATGTGAAAGCAGAACTGCTCCCACTGCTTGCTCATTGCTACAAGGGACGAACTAACCAGACAGAAAGTTGGAGAGCTCACCTTGGTAATAAGGTCAAGGAAAAACTGGTGGGATGATCAACCATGCAACTACCCAGGCCCAAAACCAGGGCAATGTGTTGGCCCTCCTTAACATCCAACTCATCTATTATCTACTGGAGCATGTGAAAGGGGTGGTCCTGGAGATCCAAACCTGCAGGATCTTCATGACATAGGGCAACAACAGGATAACCCAGAGGAGTCCCAGTGAGGGTCCAGCATCGATAGTGTAGCAATCAGAGGCCTTGAACCAGACCAATAACTCTTTGTAGTGAACATTTGGAAGTAAAGATATATAAATAAAAGGATTTACTGTGTGACTCACTGTATCACACTAGAACTTCTCTGACAAGACTGATTTTTCCTTTTCATTTTTTCTTCTCTTCTTTTATTTCTCTTAAATTTTTGTTTTATTTTATGTTGGGGAGGAGGTTGCAAGGACAGAAGGTGGGTGTCAAGAGGAAATGAACGGGATGGAGATGTATGATGTGAAAGACACAAAGAATAAATAAAGTTAAAAAATATTCCATTCATACAGCTAATGGAAAGAGAAGTGACTGAAATCACGAATTTGGTTCACCCCAGCTGTGCTCATTTATTGTACCACTAGGCTAAAGAAAAATCACTTCAAAATTTGGGTCTGTTCCTTCAGACAATGAGAGTGATGTCTCTATTTTCCTCAAGCTCTATTTCAAAATTGACTGCTAGAAGTGCTATTTTCCTTGGGTTAGGAGATAGAGCCTTAATGTTCTTCTGAAAAATAAAAGTTAACCCTGGCTGAAAAATTCTCTAAGAATGAGGTTAAGATAAAGAGGTAGTTAAAGAAATGTTGTGGAACCAGGTTGTGTTGGTGCACACCTTTAATCCTAACCCTTGAGAGGCAGAGGCAGGCAAATCATTGAGTTCAAGGCCAGCATGGTCTACAGAGTGAGTTTCAGGAATTAAACAGAGAAACCCTGTCTCAAAAAACAAACAAACAAACAAATAAATAAAATAAAAAGGAAAGAAAAGAAAGTAATATTTTGAAAACACAAATTTTATCTAACACAAAATAACTATTGTTCTATGAAGCCACTGCTCACAAAGTATTTTCTGGTGTAGGCATGTAGACACAAGCAGAGAAATGCTCACCTAAGTGTGTTAAGCCAGAATTTATAAATAAATTTCGGAGCCAGGTTTTCACCCTGGTCTCCAGGCTTTTTAGAAAATAATAATGTTTACTTACAGAATGTGATTAGCAATGACATTTATACAAAATAATGGAATATAAAAATATATCCCAGTAGGAAAAGAATTCTCTGAATCAAAAATGCTTTTAGTTTGCATTAATGATGTTCTGAACCCCAGCTTCCCAGCCAAGTACAAACCTTCTGATTCCTCTCCCTTAATGCATTGCAAATGCCATTTCATGCAGCTTGTACCTTATAAAATGAAGCAAATTTCCTAGTTCCCAAACTATTCACTAAGGCCCCTGAAATGAGTTCAACTTCCCATTTTGATGACTTGTCCATGAATAGTCTCTTCAGCTTCCAGTTCAGTTTCTGAGCCTTCTGTTGCTCCTTTCACCTGGTGTTCAAAGGTTCTGAAACTTCTATCAAAAGTACAAGATGGACTGGCAGGATGGTTCAGTCAGTAAAAGTACTTGCTGTGTGAGCTCTATGACCTGAGTTTTATCCCAGATTTCACGTAAAACTGGAGAGAACCAACTCCACAAAGTTATCCACTGACGTCAAATATTTGTGTGCATATACCCTCCCCATTATTTACACACACACACACACACACACACACAATAAATAAAGTATTCATCTTTAAGGCTCTGCCTCTGTTTTGTGGTCTTGGAATCCATATTTCGATGGTCAATTTCTGCATGCATTTGTATAGATCTCCAGATCTGTTCAATGGTTTCCAGTTGCAGAGAATTCATCCTCTAGTCTCATTCTTTGGTTGCTTGTCCATGATCTGGAATCCCTGATTCTGAAGTTGCACATTTTATTTTCTACTAAGATAGTGGTCGCTGTCTATTGAAGCTGAGCCTTCCTCTCTACAGATGTATTTCATATTAAGTAACCACAATCTGTGGAGTGTCCTGACCCTATAGTATCCACTTCCTTTTCCTATAACCAGAATAACTGGCTCGTTAGCCACTGTACAGTGGTTTCCTGCCCACTCAGAGACAAGACTTATACCACTTGTGTCTTTGATTACTCACTTCTTTTACTCCTTAGGATTTTCCTCACAGTGGTAGATTCTCTCACAGTCCTGTACATTGCACTTTAGAAAAAACTTGTAGTTTCTCCTGTGATGAGTTTTACATGGAACTGACACAACAATTACCTAGCCCAGAAACAGATATATTTGGAATTAACGTTAGGGATGATGTTTCCCCTTTCCTTCACATATATGTTTACTCACATAGACTATGTCCTTTGACTAACTTACTTGGAATCACATATTTCTGGAATTAATTTCATGATAGAAGTCTCCCCTATTCCCTCACACGAGCATTCATTCATGTTGTTCGGGAACCAATGAGACTAAAATTACTTTTGTTGGGTCATTTGCCCTCCTGTTGCTCCAGATAAGCCTTTAAAACAGACAAAAGAAATACACATCTGTGAAACAAACATTGGATATCATTTTAGGGGTGATTTATTTTTTTGTTTTCTACGGTGTGATATTCACTTATATGGATAATACCACAAGATTAATTCATAGAGAATTTAGTATCACTAGAATTGATTTTAATTATTTTGGTTTCCCTACTTCTTATGTCTATATGTAGATGGATTGAGCCACTATCTAATTCTTCCAGGAGCTAATATTTCATGAATTAATTTTAATGGTGACATATTTTGCTATCATACTACAAAATACATATTTACTTGTATGAATCAGACCCCATGATTATCACACTTGGGATTAAACTCCTAAATAATTAACTTTGTTGTTATTTTAGAGACTAAACTTTCCACTAAGATTTTCTGTCAGCCATATGTTAATATAAACCCAAACTTAAGCTGCCTCCTTATTCTGGTTCTATTCCCACTTTCTCCTTCATCAACACTTTCCTCAATTCTGTCTCATGAAGAATATCTTTTTGGACATGACCTCCATAAGTACCATTACCATGTAATCTCCTAAGAGTCTAAACCCTACATGATTTCTCTCAAAACTTTGACATATAAAATTATATATCCAGAAAGAGCAGGAGAAGCAAAGAATGTAAGAATGTCAAGGTAGCATATTGACAACAGCCCCCATAATGTGACTTAAAATCAGAAGTAGGTGAACGAATAACACCAACTTTGAAAAACAATCTACCTGATAAAAAGTTGGTTGTCTGACAGCAGAAACTTAGTATATGCAAGTTCATTTTCATATGACTTGGTATCTATGAATAAAAAACCTTGATTGTCTTTCATTACATAGTTTTTAAAAGAGAAGTCTCTTTTCAACTCTCAACCTGTATTGAAACCCCAGAGAAATGGATTTAGATCTTTATTTAATCATATGTTGAGCACACCTATGACTATACTTCAAGAAAGTTCTATCCTTCTACACCCTACCCACAATTGTTCTAAAACTTTGAAACCAGCCGCTCACACAAGTACATTTCCTTCAACCAATTATGTTCTGATCAATTCCCAAGTATCTCTTATGTTCTATGCTTATCCCAGCACAGTGACAGAAACATTCAGAAAAGGGAGCTGAGCTCAGTTTCCCTTTGATGCAACATGCTCAGAACCACATCATCACATCGTGATCTTTACTTCCCTTAGAATATTTTTTCTTTATCTCATGCTCACAGAAATGCCCAGAGATGTAGGTTTATTCTTTTCTTCTTCATCAAACTGCATTCTGAACTAGGCTTCTGATCAGTTCTTCCTGAAAATTCTGTCATAGTTTTCAAACACACACATACACACACACATACACACACACACTACCAAAAAAAAACAAAACAAAACAGGGTGTCAGAACTTGATTCAGACTTCTTCAAACCAAACCATTTTGAAGCATTGTCTGTGTTTGTTGTATTTTCTAGAATATTCCACCAACACACCTCCATCACAACAGAAATCACAAGACTTAAACAATTGTTTAGCTCCTCCACATTTATTAATATTTTGAACCCACATCATTTTTTTAAAGAAAGTTCTGCTGATTATCTCTCCCATGGCAATGCAAACCCTCAAAGAAACTGTAAGAGTGGAAAGATGATCTAGTCTTTCTTCCATCAGTCATGCTCTGACACTTCATTGCTTTCTAGATGATGTTCTTTTCATGTACACTATTTCAGAAACTTCTGACAGGAACTCTAGTTCTGTTTCTCCTTCAATTGGCCATGTTTTGATCTCCTCAGCTGTTTACATGTGCTGTACTCTGCCCTCATCTATCTACTTTATAAATAAACCCAGGGATGGAGACTTATTCAGTCATCCTTCATCTGACCAGGTTCTAAGCATTCATAGAAACTTAACTTCTTCCAGAATGTTATATCTCCCTCTTTTACCCACAGATATGTATACAGAAAATCTCAAGGGTGAGAACAGTGCAACTCTCTTTCACTCAGTCATCTTCAGACCAGGTTTTAGATGGCTAATTTTTAAAATTGTGTTATGATCTACCCCTCCTTACACAAATTCATCTTTTAGAACTCATTAAGGGGAGAGAATGAGTTCTTGTCTCCCTTTAAAAAGAGTGAACCTGTGTGTTTACTTCACTTGAGTACTTTGTGAGTGTGTGCACAACACACGTGTGTGTGTGTGAATTTCAAGTGCAGTTTGTGTGTGGAAATCAAACAGTTGTCAATAAACTTTATGAACAAGCAAACAAAAACACATTTGATCAGATTTCTTCAAGCTGATTTCCCCCAGAGGCCTTTCCTTTTTACCCTTACAAAATGAGAAAGTCATAAAAGAAGGAGCTTAGTTCACTCATCCTTCAACCAACTATACTTGAATTTACTCATACACTCTGTCCTTATCCCCCACTCTCAAAGAACTACAAAGGAGAGGGAACTTATCCAGCTCTCTTTCATGCAGTCATTTTCTGAACTTTCTCCCTTTGTAATTTACTCTAGAAAAGTCACTCCTTGGGGCTTCAGGGAAGATGGGAGACTAGATGCTGCTCCTATGAGAGCTAGTGAAGAAGAATTCAGAACAAGAGAAAATAGGCATTACCTCTAAAAGAGAAACAGAGTAATATCTTTGGAAAAATACAAAAGGTAGTAAAGGGGTATTGAAAATAGCAGAAACAAAGACTCTGAGCATAGGGAAGCAAGACAATCACAGGGCCAACTGCACAGTTTCTCATGGGAGAGGTGTCAGAAACTGCTTCCAAAGGTAAGCCAGAAGGAAGCCAGGAGGTCTTGTGCTTAAGACTACCAGCTCACAACCCTCACAAGCCTCAAATCCAGTTGTTGGTGTTAATGAGACAGTGATTCCTTTAGCAAAAAGATTAGTGGTGCAAATAAATAGCATTTTGTCACACTAGGGGATTTGAAATGAAGCAGCCAAGTGCCATTTTGAGGGAGAATCTATTGTCAAAATCTAGCTGTGTTGCGTGGTATCCTGAGATCTGGGAGCCTCAAAATGATCTCTCTTAATCCTGGGAGAGGGATTGCCCAGGGAGTCAGCTGTGGAGAATAGGAGAACCTGATGTGACAAAGGATACAGGTGGCAGGAAGAAAACTCAGGCTGGACAAGACATAGGAGAGACGCTCCATCCTTTGTAACTAGGAACACATGAAAGTAGAAACCCCATAATACTTGCCTATATCACTATTTTTAGTTTATTTATTTTTATGTGTATGCATATGTGTACATGCATGCATATGTGTATGTGAGGGGTTGGGGGAGATTATGCATTCAGCATGGTAGTATTCATGTGCAGAACATGTGTGGAGGTCAGAGGACAATAAAGGACAATGGAGGTCAGAGGAGATGGTTTTCTCTTTCTGCTGCATAGGATCTGGGGATTGAATTTAGTGCACAAGACTTGGCAAGAAACGTCTTTACCTGCTGAAACATCTTGACAGCCTCGCATTCTTGATTCTATACCTGAAGTACTCTAAGTTAATCTATTACAGAGACACTTTCACATTCATGTTTATAGTTGCATTATAAGCAGGACATGGAACCAGTCTATATGTTTATCAACAGACAAATGAATAAATAAAATATTGTGCTTATGCACAATGTGATTTTATACAGATGTATACAAAGAAAAATTAAATTAAGATATTTGTAGGAAAACAGATGCAATTGGAGAGTTTATTTATTTTTGTTTTATTTGTATGGGTGTTTACCTTCATATATTTCTATGTACCATGTGTATACAGTGCCAGAGAAGTCCAGAATTGTGTGTTGAATGCCCTGTGACTAGAGTTATAGATGGTTGTTAGCCACCATGTGTATGCTAGGAATTGATCCCATGTCCTCGAGAAAAGCAGCCAGTACATTTACCCAATGAGTCATCTCTCCAGCCTCTGGATACAATTTGAAATCATTATGTCAAGAAAAATCAGACAGACTAAGAAAGACAAATATCTTATTCTGTCTTATATAGAAACTAGCTTAAATCTGTCTGTCTACCTACTTACCTACTTACACACACACACACACACACACACACCGCAGAAACATCCACTTTCTTACTTTTAATTCTATTCTTATAGCCTAATACCTAATAAATTCTTCCTAACAGGGAAACCATGAAAAATTAATTCCATTCTACTTCATATACTTATATTTGTTTTATTTTTAATTTTATTTATGATGAACACGTGTTTACTCCTCTACTAAAGGAATTTACAATGATATACATCACAATATGAAACAATCAAAATTGGTCTCCTTTATCTACTCTTCCACTCTTTCCAACCTTTACAATTATTATTGTACTAGATTCAAGTTCATTTTTCTTTCTAATTTCCACATATGAGTTAGAGCATGAAGTATGTCTTTTAGTGCCTGCCTTATTTCACTTAATATAACACCCTCCACTTCTGTCTGTTTTCATAGATAAATCAATATTTTCTTTGTTTCATAGCTGAATAAAATTTAATTATATACATATATTCATCTTTGCATTATATATTCTTTATTGATTCCTGAATTCTTACATTTTTAAAAAAGACTTTAAAAACATTTTTAGGCATGTGTCTCTGCAAGTACATGTCCCACATGTACAAGTGTCTTCTGGAGCTAGAAGAGGGCATTGGATCCTCTCGAA
The DNA here is from genome assembly GCA_001685095.1 of Ellobius talpinus. Taxonomy (NCBI): domain Eukaryota; kingdom Metazoa; phylum Chordata; class Mammalia; order Rodentia; family Cricetidae; genus Ellobius; species Ellobius talpinus. The sequence goes on from LOJH01022574.1 coordinate 7,964, forward strand.
CTGGAGTTACAAGTGGTTGTCAGCCACCCAGTGTGGATGCTGACAACTGAACTCTAGTCCTCTGGAAGAGCAGTAAGTGCTCTTAACTGCCAAGTCATCCCTCCACCCACCTTTCTTTGGATTTTTGAGTCAAAGTCTTGTGTACTGTTGACTGACTTGACACCCATTATGCATTCTAGGTTGTCCTGCAACTTGCTGCAGTACTTCAATTGAGAATACTGAGTATCTGTCTGTTCTTCCACTGATATGTACTTAGGTTATATTCAGTTCAGCTATTGTGAATAGTGTTACAATAAACATGGGCATGCAGCTGTCATTTTGGTGCTGATTTAACTTCCTTGGTCCTATGCCCATAAGTGGGATAGCTCGAATATAGTCGTTCCATTTTTTATGTACATCCATTTTTTTCCAAATGGTCATAATAATTTACATTACCATTGCCAGTACACAAGTGTTCCTTTTTCTCCACCTCTTTATTTTTTGTTTTGTATTGTTTAGTGTCTTTTGTTAGTAGGTATTATAACTGAGGTGAGATGGTACCTAATAGTAGTTTTGTTGTTCATAACCAAAACTGGAGAGCTATGCTCTAAAGAGATTTGAATAAATATATGTTGGCTACTTGTATTTCTCCTTTTGAGATGAGTCTGATCAGATCACTCAGGCTATCATATTTGCATCATCATTCAGACCTTTACTTTCCCAGAATATCTGGAAAGATATTTCTGGTCTTATCTTTCTACCCTCATTTATACCCTTATTAACTTCTTTCTGAGCCTATCATGATCTGAAACCACCCATTGCCCTTGACTTTTTACACAGAGTTCTGTCCTTTTTCCAGCTGCCCCATACAGTCTCTCAGGAATGTTAGGGGACATAGTTAGTACTTCATCCAGTCACATTCTCACCCTGCTAGCTGACCTTTACTTCCTTTCCAGAGACTGATGTGATGGTCTTGACTTTGAGAGCAGACTGGGTTGTGTAGCAAGCTCATGGCTGAAATAAAACAAAACTAACACTTAGCAAAAACTAGCTTTCTGTGGTACTGTGATTTATTTTACTTTACTTTTAAATTTAATATTTCATTTTATATATTATACTGGGGGTGGAAACCAACCACTCCCTAAGAACTACATTCTGGAATGTAGAAGCCAGAACCAAGAGAGCTAGCTACCTGTTAGACAAGCACTTTTGTGTCTGCTCCTGCTCCACTTCAGTGAGTGTCTCCTTTTCTTCTTCTCCACACTTACATTCTGCTGTTTCCTTTTTGAACTGAGCTTGAACCTCAAAGGTCAAACGGTGACAGCCTGATCAGATTTGCTATGGTTTATGCTTGACCACCTGGCTCCTATAGGGGAGAATCCAATGTTTGGTTGTATCTTTTAATTTGGCCTGACAGTGTAAACTCAGACTTTGGTTTCTCTTTCAGGAAAATGAAAACCACACGTGCTCTTTAAAGTCTTAACCAGCTTCCTTGCATATAATCACTTGCCAAGCTTTGCATTTCTGTGATCATTCTGGAAGACTCATGGCTGAGGTTGGGCTTGTTAAGAGGTACAGTTGTGGTTTGGGGAAGTGTGAGAGAATTTATAAAGCCTATATCTAGGTTTTTAATATGAATAATGTCCTGTAATGTACTTACTTGAGAGGCTAGGGCAGGGATTTCACAAGTTTATGAATAACCTGAGCTACATAATAAGAACTTGTATAAAAAATACTATTGATATATCTGCATTTATTAAGTACTTGCTGTATTATTGTGCTAAATTTGTGTTAACTCATTTACAAATATCATTACCTCAATTAATATGAATAGTAACCTATAATTTACTATTTTTCTATATTTTATTGTTGTGGAAGCACTATGGTTTGAATATCATTTGTCTCCCAAAGTCATCTAGGTGTTTAATACCCAAAGAGATATGCTAATGGTGTCAAGAGGGTGGAAAGTCAGTTGGATTGCAGTGATTTTGTAAAACCATTACATATGGTTGTGACATAGGTTAGAGATGTTATAAATGAATCTTGGTAGCTTTACAAATAAGAAAGACCACATGACAGATACTTAACATATTCCCCCATGATGTGAAACCACCAAATGGATCCTCTCCAGACCTTCACCATATAGTTTGGACTTTCAGTTTCTAAAACTGTGAGCTAAATAAAACTCCTTTCTTTATAAAATTTCTTTCAGCATTTTGTTATAGTAATGAAACACAGACTAATATAGGAAATCAAGAGTTAAAGAATTAGATTAGCCAAAGGATAATTGGCAGAACTTAGACCTGTTTTGTCTGGGTCAAAGCAGTTATTATTGTTATTCTTATTATTGTGCTCTGTGATGTTTCCTGAGGAGACATGAATAGATCTCTAGTTTTCCAGACTGGGGACTAATGGAAGACTAGAGAAAGAGTGCCATTCAAATGTAGTTCAGAGAATCAGCAAGGTTAGTCATGGTTATGTACAGGAAGAGGAGAGGCTGCCTTCAGGAGTGTGAGTGACTTACTGGCAGCTACACCATCAAAGAAGAGTCTCCTCCCTCAACAGCTGCTAACTGCTTTGATGTATGTATTAAGAGTCTGGAAGGGCTGAGTGTACTTTATGAATTCTTCTTGCATTGCCTCTTGTGACTCATGAGCTTTCCTTTTCCTTGAAGAGAGAATGCCAAGAGGGCCAATCTTGAACAGGTCTTGTGTAATTAACTATTGCTGCTCTTGTTTTAAGATGGCAACAGCAATGTCATTACCAGACGGCTGAGTCTCATGACACCATACAAAGTAATGGATTTTTCTGTGCCATTTTCACATATATAATACATGTTAATATGTTCTGTTCTTATTCTTTTCCCGGTCCCCCTCAACATCTCTTGTTAGTCCTCTTAGTCCTTCCCAAATAGAAGTTTCTTCTATTTTCATGTCTCACATATTCCATAATCTTTTTTTGTTCCTCTTTAGACCTCTGTCTTTCTCTCACAGCCCCATTTCTGTTTATATCGCACACACACACACAGAGAGGGGTGCTATATGTGTATGTAAATCTAGACTCTACATATGAGAGGAAACTTGCAATATTTGTATTTCTAAAAAGGCTAATATTTTAAATGCTAGTCTCCCTTGCAGTTTTTTGTGTGTATTTCATCAGTTCATAATTAGTCTTTAAAACTTGATGATTATTGTGAGACAGAGGACGTTTTATAAGCACTTAGCAATCCCTGCCCTTTGCTAAATTACAGGCTGTATATTTTTCCAAAGTTTGACACCTTCCAAGTGCTGTCACACCCTATCACATGGTCTTCACCTGCAGTGATCAAGAAAGGTCTTTTTCTTCCTTGCTCTTGAATAGTAAACAGAGATGTGAAGAGGTCCTGTGACTTGAATCCCTGAAAAAAGTTATGTGACTCCCAAACTGACGAAATGGGTCGTAATCAGGTGTCCTATCTATTCATCAGATTTTTTTTTGTCAAAATGGAAGTCTCACCTTTTGCTGCCTGAGGCCACCAAGACCAGACCCGCAGCAGCCGACCTATACTTTAAGGACTCTCTTGCTTGTTTGCTGTCCTTGGGGGCAACTCCTCTGCTAGTGCCAAAGACATTAAGAAGATACTAGACAGCGTGGACATTGAGGCAGGTGATGACCGGCTCAACAAGGTTATCAGTGAGCTGAATGGGCAAAACACTGAGGATGTCATTGGCCAGGTTGTTGGTAAACTTGCCAGTGTGTCTGCTGGTAGGGCTATGGCTGTTTCTGCTGTCCCTGGCTCTGTAGCTCCTGCACTGGTTATGCCCCTCCAGCAGAGAAGAAAGATGAGAAGGAGGAGTCCAAGAAGTTGGATGATGAAATGGGATTTGGCTTGTTTGATTAAATTACTGCTCCCCTGCTAATAAAGCCTATTTATGTACAAAAATAAAAAATGGGAGTCTCATTATGTAGCCTAGGCTGGCCTCAAGTTTGTGATCTTCCTGCCTCAGCCTCACACTTCTGGTTGCCAGGTAACAAGAATGTACCATAAATCCCTGTGCATTGATCCATTTCTAAAGATTTCTAGCTATAACTAGGGTTTGAATATTATACCGTTAGACAAAATGATTCTTAGTACAAATCAAGGATGATCTTGTCTTTATTTTCTAAGAAGGCATCAAATGCCAAATACAGCATATGAACAGTGTATCAAAACACATCCTCTTTGGTTGTTCCTCACTGGAGGATTTGTGACATTAAAGAAAGTTTATTAGTTTTCTGGGGCTGCCCTAAAAACACACTAAAAAGTGAGTGTCGTAAAGTCACAAAAGCATATTCTCTCATAAACTGGAGGTTAGAAGTCCTCAAGTTCAAAGTGGTGGTGGCATTTGTTTCCCTCGAGGACTCTTTCCTTTGCTTATGGATGGCTGTTTTCTTGAATTCACATTGCATGCTCTCTCTTCTTTCTTTTTTGAATAAGCACACATATTGAGTTGTTGCTCAGCCATATGACCTTACTTAACTTTAATTCCTTTTTTCTGAAGTATGTTTTTTTTTTAAATTTTAAGACAGGATCTAACTAACCTGGTCTCAACATTGTGATCTTCTTGCCTTGGCCTTCCCTGGGATTACAGATTATAGCCAGCTCAATTATTTTCTAAAAGGCCTTGTTTCCAAAGTTAGTGACATTTAGAAATACTGAGGATGTCAGTGTATTAAATCTGATTTAATTCATGACAAGAGATTTCCTACTAAGTAAATGCTTCTTCATCTGATGGATATGAGTGCTACAATCAAAATAATTTTCTAATATCACTATGAAACTCTATATAAAAGCAGAGCCATCTCACAAATAATTTTGGTAATTAAGAATCTTAATAAATAGACAAATTGAGCCTTGAACCTATATTCATTGTTATTAACAGAAGGAAGAAGAAGGCAAATGGAAATTAAGAAACACATAGAACATGTGAGAGGTGGGGAAGGGTTCTCAAATCTCCAAAACACATAGTATAAGCAAGAGTAGAGAGTATCACAAGTAGTTTATTGCTGAAACAAAGCAATGCACTACAGTTAGTATTTCTGTAAGGTGCTAGTAAGTAGCTCATTGTTTATTTGGAATTTTGCAGTTGTCTGTTCTGTTAGTGTGGACAGATACCATGACCAAGGCAGCTTATAAAAGAAAGCATTTATTTAGGAACTTTCTTCCCTGGGTTAGTCCACATTCATCATGGTGGGGAGCAGAGTGGTGTATATGAAGTCATAGCACTAGGGCAATAGCTGAGAGTTCACATTTGCTCCACAAGATGAAGGCAGAAAGAATGAGACTAGACCTGGTATGGGGATTTTAAAACCTCAAGTCCATGCCCAATGACATACCTCTTCCAACAAGGCCATACCTTATAGTCCTTCCTAAACATACTGCTATCTGAGAACCATTCAAATATATGAGACTATGAGGGTATTCTCATTCAAACCATCGCCGAAGTTACCCTTTAAAAACATTTTTACTCTGAAGCTAGGTCCAGTGACTCACACAGGCTTCAGGAGATTGATGTAAAAGTATGAAAAATATAAAGCATAATAGTGAAAATTCTGGCTTAAAAGGATTAAGTAATTATGTACAAGACCTACGCAAGCTAAAACTTGACAAAATATTAACAAGGAAAGGAAGAGGTGGACATGAAGTCCCACTCCTACCTGGGGAGCTATGGGAAGTCAGATTTTTTTAAGGGTAGGTTGACCAGTCCTCAGGGCAGGCCCCAGAGTCAAAAGTCTTTGGGCAACACAAATTGGAGTTGTCTTAATTTTTTAACAATATTTGAAGTTGGATGAGAAGGAGGGTGGAGGTAGCCCTGGGAGGAGTTGCAAAAAGGAGAGGATATTATCAATGTACATTGTATACAGTTCTCAAATAATTAATAAAAGAATTGTTTTTAAAAACAAATAATTAAAATGCAAAATATGGGTTTCAGACGCATTTTGATGGTAGAGTGTTTGCTTATCATGAGGAAGGCCCTTGGTTCAAACTCCAGTACCACAAATATTTATTGATTCATTACTGCAGTTTATGATAGGTATGACCAGACTTACTGGGCTCCAAATCTGGCTGATCACTAGAAGGTCTAGATGGTGTGGGATAGTGTAAAAGGAAGGCCACTTGTTTGTGACAGAAGGACCTCCCACACTAAAATAGTGACTATATATGAGAGGAAAGAGGTCAACCTCTAAGTCTGGAAGGACAATGAGGACAGCAACTAATGGCATTATAAAAATCTTCAGTGAATGTGGGGACCCCCAGGAAGTGAGAATTTCTGGTGGATATGAGGTTTTATTTTTTTATATTTCTTTCTTTCTTTATTATGTATACAATGTTCTGTCTGTGTGTATCCCTGCAGGCCAGAAGAGGGCACCAGATCTCATTACAG
>LOJH01022575.1:0-17697 GCA_001685095.1 Ellobius talpinus
ATAATAAATAAATAAATATTTTTTAAAAAAGAAGGTAAGATTTAGAGTTGGAAGGTGTGACTCAATTATAGAATGTTTGCCTAGTGTGTGCTGTTCTGGGTTCCATTCATCATGTAGATTTTTTTTGTTCTTTCTGGCCAGATTCCCTCCTAAGGTAAAATGTATCTGTATCAGCTGTGCTGGGGTAGAAGATCAACAGTCAATTGTGCCCGAGAGCCTGCCTTCCTGGCTCGGCTCAATTGAATGAAGAGAGGGTCACCTGTTTCTTTGATAGCCCATCCATCAAGTGGAGAGGAACAGAGGCTTGACAAGACGAGCCCATGCAATTTGTGTTCCTCTCCCAGGAAATTAGAATTGGGCATCTAAGCGGCTGCCGATGGCAGTTTGCAACAGGGACAAAGGTAAACTGGAAGGCAGGCCACCATGGTGAGCCAGGCCACTGCTGGTGCTGTGTGGAGACGGAAGCCACGAGGCAGAGGGAGCTTATAAGGGAGGAGCGAAGGTAACCCCGAGAGACAGAGGAGCCTCTCCACAGCTACCCAATTCTGAGGCCAGCTTCTATTAATACCTACATTCTCCCCACAGACCTGTCCTCTGGAGCCAGCTTGCTCTGGACTCCATTTTCTCATATTGAATGTAGTAGGATGACATCCAAGCCCCTTCTTCTTCTACCATTGGCTTGAGCCAGCAGCTGTCAGGTACCAGTTGGGGCTCACATGAAATGCTGACGACATTGAAGGCATTGCTGGGAAGAGTGGAAAAACCCAAGCCGCGTGCTTGTTTTTCTCCAGCTTAGTCGTGGTGCTGTGAGCTGTGAGGCCTTCCTTGTTCCTGGCACAACAGTGCAGAAGAAACTAGGCAGGGACCCTGACAGTTCATTTGTCACCTCACAGCTCCGNGTCTTCACTATTCATGTATTTGGGAAAAACATTCATGTGAATTAGAGAAGACCGGCCCACCTTGGTTGGCCTTTCCTCCCATCACAGTGGCATTGAACCCTGGAAATAGAAACAGAAACATCTAGCAAGAGGTAAGAGGCTGGGACAGATTGGGGTGTGTCATGCAAATTAATATTTTTCACAAGTTTTCTGTTCCTTTTGAAATGCTCGCTGTTTAAGTTCTTTATCTAATGGGAGATAGCACGAACATCTGGCTCTTTGCCACTCTTCTCAGTTAAGGATTGGGGCTTGACTGGCTAAAATACCCAGAGTGGTGCTTATTAGCCCTTGACTCTTCCTGCTTCAGTCTCTCAGGGTGTTTGTTAAATATGCTAATTCCAGAGTGCTTCTGCAGACCTAGTGCGTCCAGATCCCATGGAGGAAAGGGAGGGAGGCTGGTCTATGAATACGGCATGCATTTATTGTTTTCTGTTTTTTGAAGAAAAAAAATTTCACTCTTTAATCCACCATCGCCTGACTCACATCCTTCAGCTTGTTACAATGCACTTGCCTTGGCGTCCTGAGTGCTAGGTTGGCAGGCACATATCACTGTGCTTGGCTATGAATATGGATTTTAATACACTCTCCTCCCGCTGATAATTGCGCACACTCACTTTTGAGAAGAGCCACTATGCAATCACCTGAGGAGGACTAGGGGTGAGGGTGGTTCTGGGAAATGAAGCCTAATACCGCTGAGTCATTTACTACTGTTATTGGGAGTGGAGAGAAAAAAAATCCAAAAAGCCAACAAACAGACAAACAAAACTGGCATTTTAAGTGCCAGAGAGGATAGCTAAGAAATCTTTAGTGAAAGGAAAGGCCAAACAATAGTGGAGCCTTGGGGTAAGATCAGATGGTACGAGGCACTCTCATCTCTCCTTAATTAATGCTTGGATAATTGAGAGTTGATTGGGCAAGGGCACAGGAATACTGTAAGTTAAAGGACTTGGCTGTCATCCATGTTGCCTTTTAAAGTGTCTTCTGTTTTAGTGTTGACTTTATAGTGGAAGCAGCCAGTTACCTTTAACATACTGGGGGTGGGTTATGTATTTGAATACTATATATTAGTAGGTACTACGTATCCCCCCTCTCTCTCTTTCATTTTACTTTTTTCTTTTTTGAGACAGGGCTTCACTGTAATAGTAGCCCTGGCTGTCCTGGAACTTGATTTGTAGACCATGGTGGCCTCGAACTCAGATCTGCCTGTCTCTGCCTCCAGAGCACTGAGATTAAAGGCCCGTCCCACTACACTGGGCTTCAGTCTTTTTTTGTTTTCAGTACTGTCTCAAAGCAAAGCAAGGTCCTGGATTTCGTTGCTTTCCAGGCATTCTCCAGCAACTGTTGAATGGGTTTTTTTTTTTTCAAAAGCATCTTTGGAAGTCTGTTTAGAATTCAGATTGCACTTTCCCAAGGACACAATATTCTTCTGGTGGGTCAGGTTCCCAGAGCAGCTTGCAAAAGCCCATTTAATGTGTAGCAAAGTCCAAAGACAGACCTCCTGTACCTAACTAGAAGCCCTAAACATGTTTTAATGGAGGAAAGAGCCAGTTTGAGCCCTGTGATCTTAGGCACATGCCCCAGCTTCATTTTTTTTTAGCAGAATCATAGGATTTTGTTGGTGGAAGGAGCAATTCCAAATCTTTCATATGGCCTCTTAGGTTTTATGTGACCTGGCAGCTGCTCACCTCTCCAGTATCTTGTCTTACCGTTTCCTTGGCATTGCTTTGTGCCTAGGCAAAAAGATTACTTTGTACTCTCTGAGTGTGTCTTTATAACTTCTGGACCATTAAGTTAAGCTTTTATCTCCTCTCTTTTCTCTTCCTGGAACCTCTCCTTTCCTGCCCTCCAAAGAGTGCCAGTGCTTCAGGCTTTCAAAACTGACCACAGTTTTTTTTCTTTATTGCAGTGTGTTTGCATGCTTTTGCTAATTTCTTTTAGACTGAGTACTCACACAAAAGCAAATACCTTTTCTGTTACTTGCTTCACTATCTTTATGTACTTAGTGTGGTGACTAGCAGCTAATTATGTGGTAGATGAACAAATGATATCTAGTTCAAGGGTTTTCAACCTTTTTTTATACACACACACATGAATGGTGGTCTTCATGTGTTCAGTATACTTAAGTTGTAGTTCACAATAATACAATGATATTTATGTTATACAGAATTTCTGATTGCTTTATTTGTAGTTCAAGCCTTTTCTCTCTGATTCAAGAAAACCTAATGGGAATACACGTTAGAAAGGTTTTCATCCTCATGCTGTCTGCCCCCCAAAATGCTGTTCTCACCTCAAGAGGAATAAGAGAAAGTGTATTCTGGAGCCACATATGAGTGTCCAAGGTCCAGGAAGGTGGAGCTAGGTCACCCCAGATTCCATACTCTGTGGAAGGACAAAGAAAGTCATAAATCAAGGCAATTTTGAAAGCGTGAACTTTGCAGATGAATACACCGTATCATGATGTCAAACAGTTGTACATGTCTGTAAGTTTCCTTAGAATGTATTCTGGCATTTAACCTGATTCCCAACTATTGCATTTCCTTCCAGAAGTGTTATTTCTTCATAAATAAAGCCAGAATGCAATGCAGCCAACTAATCCACATGGGGATGTTTCAGGTAGTCTCAAACACTTGCCTAGGGTTCTTTCTGGTGATGGAGTGGTTGCAACCAGTAACATGCAATAATGAAGTTAAGTGCCTCCTGGCATTCCGATTTGGTTCAGTTGAGCCTAGAGGAAAGTCAAAAGAGATTAACTCAACCAAGGCATTCCTTACAGTCTACACACAGTGGGTGCTTTTTCATTATTCTGGGATGTCACAGCTGTAGATAGTATAGAGCATCACTGCATGCTTAGTGGAGGTTTCCTGATTGTGTGCTTTGCTGACATCACTCACTATGTTGACAGCACCATTTGGAATCTATTTTTGCCCATTTTGTATTTAATAAACATGTGGTTCGATAAACTTTATTTACTCATCTAAATAATAACAGTGCTTTACTGTGGTGCTGAGAAAACACTTTAGGTCATTTGCCTCAACTATTAAAATATGTGTAATATGAAAAGCTGAGAAGTGAAACTTTCTGAGTTTTAATATGATACTCAAAAAGTTTGAGAGTTAATGTTCACTTGGCAGCACATATTTTAAAATTGGAACGATAGAAAATTAGCTTGGCTGTCAGACAAGGATGACATGTGGGCTGGAGAGATGGCTCAGAGGGTGAAGGCACTTGCTGTGCAATGTGCAAGCCTGGTAACCCGAGTTCAATCCCTAGAAGCAACGTAAAGGTGGAAGGAGAGAACCAGCTCCACTGTGGCACGTGTGCCAACCACATATACACACAAATGCGTGCACGTGTGTGTACACCACACAAAATCACTAATAAATTATTAATGCATTTAAAAAATGATGATAGGCAGATCAGTGATAGGGTCTGTGTTTTAAATTCCTTTTCTAAAGATTTGTAAGAGAAGATTTTGAAGGTTTGCCAACACAAAGAAATAATAAATGTTTAAGGAGATGAGCATGCTCTTGTCCTGGTTCATCATTGCATACTGTATGTTTACACCTTGAATCACCACTCTCCACCTCCTGAATATGTACATTTTAAGTAATTTTGAGTGAGGTAGACAAATATACATGCAGAAAAAATGTCAGCTGCGTGTGGTGGTGCACACCTTTAATCCCAACACTCCTGAGGCAGAGACAGGCAGATCTGTGGGTTTCAGGTTCAGGCCAGCCAAGAGCTACGTAGTGAGGCACTCTCTGAATGTCTTCTACAACTGTCTGACGCCTTTCTTTCTCTTAGGGCACTGAGGTTACTTCCTCACTAAGGAGAAGTGATCGAAAATGTCAGGTTTCCAAGTTTAGAATTAGGGGTGCTTATCGACTAAAGTCTCTGCAATCATTCCCAAATCTGAATGAAATTGGCTATCTGAATTGTTTGTGGTTACATTTTAGATAAGATATACTCAGCCTGTGCTTTGGATGCCTGCTGCTAAATGCTGTTTGTTTCCTTGTGGGTCTTCAGTGTGCAGAACAGGATTTGTTAGTAGACAGCACAAAAGCCTAATGCATAACCTCTGGAGAGTTCAAAGACTTTTAGGAGGAAGGCCCGTTTGAAGAGAGGAAACAACCCCTGGAAGAAAAAGAGGGTTGTTGTGGGTGTATGTTTGTGATTGAGTGTTGGCTTCCCATGGCTGCTTTGTGGCTGCCTGGGGGAAAGACATTGTTCACTGCTCTGCCTGGTTTACTGTAGGACACACACCAGGAATTTCACACCACACTGCCTTTTCTCTTTGTAATGAAGAAGCTAGTTGGCGGGGATGTAAAGAAAATGATTGTAAGTCCCAAAGCTACTGTTAAATAAAGGCTTGTGAAAGACCCAGCATCCTTCTCTCTGGCCTCACAGATTCCTTCACAGTTGGTTGTCCAGCAACATAATAAAGGAGAGTACCATCCACTGCTCCAGCTGTGTAGGTAGGAGCACACAACTGTGTGCACCAGCCGACCAGCCACGGTTTGCAATTTGTTCTACCATAGACTGGCTTCTATGCTTCTTCCTAATGGCACCCTGAAGAAACTCTCATGTGTTTGTCTGAATCCAGGAGCTCTTCTTAGAGTCACGCATTTCCTTCTCTCTAGTGGCTGCCAAACCACCAAACTGGTCCATTTGCATCCGGCTCACTTTCCTCTAACCCTGCAAAATGAGGTCTAGGGCTTGGTACAACGTGAAGCTACCTGTTGTGAAGCAAATGTGGAAAGTGCCATAATTTGAGGTAGTTTTCAGAAGGTCCCCTTTTGATACATAAAGGCTCTTTTTTTCCTTTCTTTTCTGCCTCTTTTTTCTTTTTCATTTATGCCTCATCACATTTTGTCCAATTTCAGCCCCTTGCTGCTGGTATTTTCTGTTTGATGTCTGCTTTCTAGAATAGTCACTGCCTGGGGGGGGGATAAAAGAAAGAAAGGGAAGAAAAAGAAAAGGCCATCTCCCCAGCTTTCACTTTGCAGGCCCCCCCCTGCCCCAGCGCTTTCATCCTCCACACACTCCAGGGGCAGAGCACAAACGGAGGAAAGACCCTCTTTAAAGCCCAAGCACGTGTGGATTTCATGTTTCATTCTAGTCATCTTGCTTCCCAATTGGGTCAGGTACATGAGGGGAAGAGCGAGTAGGATTGAGCTGTGAATGGATGGTTCGCAACCTCTCTACAAAAGCTAAAATTGCCAGTTTTCAGAATAAGTTTGATTAAGAAGAAAACGGGGTTTTAAGGTTTTAACAGGCTAACTCGAGTTGCTTTCAGCCTGTAGGGCATCTGTGTGGAGATAGAGTTCATGCGGTGGAACACAGACCTTGCGATGCTAACACAGGAGCGCTTTTTCTCCCAGGACTCCTTTGTTCCATTGGTTGCAAATCATGGAAGAGCTACCTTTGCGTTGTCTTGAATATAGACCTGCCTTTGAGGGGAATAGCTTGCTTAAAGTAGATTTTTTTTAAACTAAAGTTTTTTTTTTAAATTTTTTTCTAAGATCCTTGAGAATTTTTGTTCACTGTATTTTGATCACAGCCCCTTCATCAACTCCTCCCATAGCTACCCCCACTTCTTTACTTATCTAACTCGTGTCCTCTTTTGTTTTCTTTAATCTGGTGAATTCAGTTTTACTGCCCATGTATGCATGCTTGGCTGTTTGGCCTTCCACTGGAGTGTGCTTGATCAAGATCAAGCCTTCAAACAAGACGACTCCTCTCCCAGCAGCTGTCTACACATAGCTCCTCCGCTTGAGTGAGGCCTCTTCCTTTCTCTAAGGAGCGGTAGAACAGTGATTGGAAAACTGAAGTCACAGAGGACACAGAAATACTGATGCCCAGGCCCCAGTGACCGGGAGGGGTGTGAGGCATAATAAATTCAGGAATAGCTGTTTTAAAATTAAACCCCTGAGGTAATTCTCATGTGCTCTGAGGATTTCAAACCACCACCCAGTTACATGGCCAAGCCTGGTATCTGGGTTCCAGGCAGTCTGACTCAGGTAGGAGAAGGACAAGTAGCTATTTTTTGAGACAGGAACTGACTGTAGTCCAGCTTGGCCTCCAAGCTGTGTGTTTCTTGCCTCAGCCTTCTGAGTGATAGGACTGCAGTTGTGAGCAGTCTCTGACTACTGGGCTAACATTTCTATACCTGACTGTTAGCAGCCACGCACACAAGATACCTAAAACTTGGCAACTTAAAGAGGTGTGCTGTGAGCTGATGATGCCAATACTGGTACATTCACAGAGTGGCAACTTCCCTTCTATAATATCCAGGTACCCAGCCGCCCTGGCATCCCTGTAGTGCCAGGGATTCAAAGAAGTCTTTCCAGTTGCTGTGGAGGAATAGCTGTCCTATTTCTGCTTGGGATGGTTTGCCCAGAACTTTCTAGGTTTTTGAACCTGTCTCACCTTCCAGTTAAGTTAACTCCCTTCTCCTGCCCTCAATGCCATGGTTTTTATTTTTCTTTGTTTAGTTTTAGGTGGGCTTCCCATGTAGTCTAGGTTGACTTGGAACTCGTGGTTCTCTTCCTGGCTCAGGTTCCCGGCTGCTGAGCTATAAAAATGTGCAGACACACCCAGCTTGGTTTGAGCTCTAAATGGAGCAGATCCATGTTACCTGGTGTATTTTTTCTCTGGCTGGTGGGAGTTTAAAGGTTCAAACAGTTTAAAGGAAAGAGACTAGAATGCATGATTTCCTGTAATGCCTGATCATTAACTTGCTAGTTCATTTCCCTATAAATCACCATTACTGGTTTCTTAAAGCTTGACAAATACCAGGTGCATTGGAAAATTAAAATGCCACAAACATTTTAAAGTACTTTTTGATTAGGTAATCAAGTCTATCCATTTAGTATATATACCATGTAGTATGCAGACACTGTCTATTCCATTGATCATTCAGCAAATATCAGATGCATTATATATGATACAGATACTCTGGATGTATGTGAGAACCATGCACAACCTGCTCTCCAAGACACTAGGGTTATTTAACAAAAAGGCAGCTCCTTAGAAGTTAGAAATGGAGATGCATGTTGTGGAAGAATAATTTCCATGCTTTATTTCTACAGCAGTAATTGGCAGAGTACTTTTTCATCCTTGCTTTGTGCCCTTCCATCTGCGCTTACATGCAAGGGCATATGTGTACATGTGTGTGTGCCTGCAGCTGAATGTGCATGCATTTTTGTGGAGACAAGAACTCACTGAACCTCCAGCCCATTGTTTGCTTAGATTGGCTGTCCAGCAAGCTCTAGGAATACCCCTGTCCTTCCCTACCTCAGCATTGAGGCTGTAGCTGCTGAGCTGCCCTGCATGGATGGTCTCTGCAGTGAGCCCCTTGCCCACAGGAGCTGTGTCCTGTGTCTCTCTATGTGTCTAGTACACAAATGGTTTTAGATATTTGGGTCGTGGCTGTAGTATGTTTATTTGAATATTTTTGGTGTCAAGGTCCAAACTCAGCCATTTGGTCGCTAGGCAAACACTCTACTACTGATCTAAATCCACAATCCCTTATCCCACTTTTTTTCTGGCAAGCTCTTACCTATTGAACTGTTTTCCACATCCTTTTCCTAGTTCTTTGATTCAGAGGTATGGATGGAAGGTTGGCAACAAAGCCACAGAAACAAAGGAATATACCCCACCGCAACTTATTCTGTCTAAGAATAATGAGTTGCTAGGAGGTAAGTTAATTACAAACCAACCCGCTTTGTTATTTATTGTTGATTGTGTTACATACCCCTCTCCTGGGCAGTCTGCAGGCTTCCTGTAGACAGGAGCTGTGCTCTGGATCTCTTGTGTGCCTAGAACACAAACTGCTTGCAGGTACTGGGCTGTGGCTCTCTCCTGTTTCCCTGCTTTTTTCTAAGGAGCACCACATGTGATAGAAATTCTTTAAAAAAAAAGATTGTGCTTTATTTTTAAATAGGGGTGTGTGTGTGTGGTGTGCATATGAGTGTAGGTGCTTGTGGAGTCCAGAAGATGGCATTAGATCCCCTGAAACTGGAGTTATAGGCAATTGTGACCCGCCTGACACTGGTGCTTGGAACGGAAGTCCTCTGCAAGAGTAGTGAAATACTTTTGACTAGCCATTGAGTAATCTCTTCAGCCCCACAAAAGATGTTTTTACTCCTGTTTTATTTAAATGCCCTTTTCCCAAGTGCTGGGGACCAAACTCAGTCTTACAGTTTCTAGTTAAGTGATATAGCACTGATCAAAATCCCCAAACCCTTATTCCCACTTTAAAAGGTAGAAACAAGGGATGGAGAGGTGGCTCATTGATTAAGAGCAATGCTCTTCCAGGGGTCCTGAGTTCAATTCCCAGCATTCATATGGCAGCTCACAACTGTCTGTAACTCCAGTTCCGGGAAATCCAGCACCCTCTTCTGGTCTCAGGCACACACATGGTGCACAGACATGGATGTATACTCATAGACAGAAAGTAAATAGATTTAAAAATTCTTTTTTTAAAAAAAAGGTTGAAACAATTTGGCCTCAGGTTTGGGAATGTGGCTTAGTTGGTAGAGTGCTTGCCTAGAATATACAAAATCTGGATTACAATTCTAGCACCTTATAAACCTGATGTGGCACACATCTGTAACTGTAACCCCAGCAACTGGGAGATGGGGCCAAGAGAATTCAAGATCTTTCTTGGCTATCTATGGAGTTTGAGTCTATTCTACAATGCATGAAACCTTGACTCAAAAAGAAAAATCAAGTAAAAAAGGAAAACTAAATGATAGAAAAAGAAGTGAAAAGGCCTAAAGATGTGGGAAAACCTCTTTCCTTTGTGTATGCATTTTCCCACCCAACAGTTTATGCCAAAAACCTGAAACCAAAACGAGACCCTTCACCAAATTGCACATAGTCATAGCTGGATCTTGTTGGTAAACTCAGCAAACACTGATTTGTGTGCCTGTGACCCTGACCCAGTTGATCACCTTCCTGCAGTGGGACTGAACACTGCCCATCCCTCCCACAAGTTGGTGTAGCCTTGGTTACTTCAGAATTCTCTTGAAGTTCCATGGATAACCAGGTCATCTTGTTCTAAATATTTTTCTGGGATTGAGGTCCAGGCGTGAACACAATACTTCTCAAGTGGGTCAGATGAGGACTTCCTACATATACACCCTGAAAGATCCAGTGCTCCATTCTCTTGCAGATTGCATCCCTGGCTGGGCTCCGCCAGGGATGTCCTACAGTACCTCTTCCTGCCTGACACTGTTGTAGGCACCACAGGGAATGCAGCAAATCACCTTGTAGTGGACACAGGAAGGAGTAATGGCTATGTTCATGACTATTATTAGGTAGCTCTGGGGGAATTGCTCTTTTGAGATGGGGGTGCCATGTAGCCCAGACAGACTTCAGTCCTACTGGGGAGCCAAGCATGACCTTGAACTTCTACTCTTAGCCTCTATAACTGAACACAATAGGTTCACGAACTTACAGTACAAAGCAAAAAATCACAGCCCGTACATCAAAGAGGGAAGAAGCATTTTTATTTACTGCTGATAGGAAAATACAGCTTCCAAAGATGCCATGTTCTCCTCCCTTAAAGAAAGTATGAGGAATTCATATTGGCGAGGCAGTTTGGGGAGGGTACATTCCTATATATGCACAGTTTAATATACATACTTCTGAGCAAGCTAAGTTAAGGCCACAGCAAAATATCTGGCTCCTTAACTCTTTAGTAGCGTGACCTTCAAAAAGTTACTCTGGTATAGTTTCCTATATGTCTACTGAGGGATGGGAAGGCTCAGATATCACATAACAGGATTGCTATGAGGAATGCATGAAACAGCACATGGAACATTACAGCTCTCATGTCAGCCACATACGAAGTGCCTGATATAATGAATTTTGTTATTAGCAACAACTCAGCACCAGCAAACCAATTACAATTGTTTCTCTTCACATGCAGTTTCTCCCTCTGCACTTTTGGTCATCTCCAGTATATTGTGATCGAAAAATATGAAGTGAAAAGCTCCGGAAATGAATAATTCATACATTTTAAGTTGGCTACCATTCTGAGGGTGAGATGCTTTCTGTTCTTTCCTGCCCAGGACACAAATAATCCCTTTGTCCAGTGTCTGCACACTGTATGCTAGCTGTAAGGTAGTTATTTTGTAGCTGTCGCAGTTACCAGATCTAATGTGACAGTATTTCATGCCTGAGAGATCTCATTTGTATACATTTTATATTGTGATAATTTTTGTATTTCATTATATTTGTATTTTGTATTTCATTGTTGTCTTTGCTTTGTTATGATGTCTCACTTCTGAATTAAAATCTTTCATAAGCTTCGAGATTTAGGGGATAAATGTCATTTCTAGAGTTTGGTGGTACTTCAGTTTTAGGTCTCTACTGGAAGTATTTCTTGTGATGAGCTTGGGACTGCTGTTCTGGACAGTACCAGTAAGAACCAATGGATTTGGAGAAAAGGAGAAATTTCTATGAGTATACAAAAACATTCCATGAGGAAGTGGAATGAAATATGCAAGTTGGAGAAGATCTGAAAGTGGGGTCTGAAGTGATCTGGAGTAGGGACCATGTCTGACATGCTTTGATGTCCACCGACCTGTCTGTCATCATGACCAATTATCTCCAGCCCTTTGTGGCTCTCCATTTCAAGAGTCTCACATTATGGTATGCAATACAGAAGAATGAGGTTAGGGTTCAAGTTGGTTCTTTAAGCTCAGCTTGAGGGTCTCTGTGCTTTAGTGGACTTGGCCTAAGTCCTAACTGGAAATTGGTTTGTGGCTTTGGAGTGCTATTTTCATCGCTTTACTCAGGTGTGGTGAAACCCTATGGCCAATATATAGGTTGATGGTGAGACAGAGCTGCACAGGGATGGTAACACTGGATTAGCCATTTCTGATAGTAAGATTCCTGAAGCCTAATTTTAAGGTGGCTTATTTTATGATTCCGGATCACTTGAATGACTCCATGGGAAAGACCATTTAGTGTCAGATAGGCTACAGAGAATTGTCCCTTTTTGTATGTCAATCACACCTTCTATGACCTGAATGTGTTTTGCTTTCTCCATTGCTGTGAATACATCAGTAATTTTGGAGAGTTTCTTTTTTCTGATTACATGTAAAAACTGTATACAACCCATATTCATTCTTCTAGAGTTTCTTTGCCGTGTCTTTTTTTGTTTTTGAAACAGGATTTCACTGTGTTGTCCAAGTGGATCTCCGTGTATAGCCCAGGCTGGTCTGGTGCTCCTAATCCTCTTGCTCAGCCTCCTGAGTGCTGGGAACACAGGTTTGTACTGCAACGCCCACCTTATCTTCACAAAGTTTCGAAATGGTATTGTTATAGTCATTTCCCCCCCCCCAAATGTTCTTTTTGGCTTTATTTCCAAATTCCAGGTATGTTTCCACGGAGGGCCTCCACGAACGGCTATGCACTGCACAACCCTAGGAGAGGGTGCCATTCACATAGACTATAATTGAATGGCGCCACTAGGGTTGTGCAGTGCACAACCTGCACAGCTGTACTCGACGTTCCTGACATAATGAATGAATGTATTAGTGCTGTCTTCATCGAGGGTGTGGTTTGGGGCAGAAATAAGAGGGTGGCAAAATTTGGAAGTGTTTCCAATAGGTCTGAAACAGAAAGCTGCTGCTCTAACCAGAAACATCAAAAAGATGTGAAGTAGTGGTGGGGTTGAGGGGGAGTGGGAATCATTATTCTCTGGCAGAGGCAATCATCACACGGGAGGTATATTTGCCTTTATTCAGTAAACGATGCTTGGAGAGCCTACTATCCAAGAGTTGAAGTGGGGGAAGGGCTGGCATAGGAGAGCTTTAGCAATGGGCCTTGCAAGTGAAGCTGGGCAGAATCTTATAAAGATAAGCAAGGAGAGAACTCCCGGGGGGGGTGTAGTAGAGGGATATATGGAGGTTGGAGCCTATGGGGATATATGGGTAATGGTGGATGGTTTATCAGGGTGTATAGAAATGCATGTGAAAGAAGTGGGGGAGCAATAACTTGTGGAGGATCAAGTGATGAAAGGGGTAACTTGATGGCTAAATGAAAGCCTTTGCCTTTATTCACCAACTAATACGCAGCTATTCCAAGTTTGTGGGTTTTAAAAGCCGCTTTATTGAGATATATTTACAGTCTCTAATCCTCTCATTTAGAGTGTTTCTTTGAGAACTTGTGGTGGTGCATATCTGCAGTCTCAGCGTCTGCAAGGCTGAGGCAGGAGAAAGGAGAGCTCACTGCCTGCCTGGGCTACAATAGTGGCACCCTGTTTAAAACAGAAAGAAATGAATGACTTGCTAAATAAAGTGCATACTTTGAATGGTTTTTAATACATTCATATGAACATGAGGGTTAGAACATTTTCATTAATTTCCCACAGAAATTCCTTCCTGCACCACCTGCAAAGCCTCAGAGTACTTTTGATCTATAGATTGGCCTGTTTCAGAAATTGCATATCAATAAAGTTATAACATGTCTTTTTGTGTGGCCTTTTTCACTGTGTGTGTCTATAATTACGTGGGTTGTTTAATTTTGCCGTGCTGAGGATCAAGCTCCATTACATACATGCTAGTCAAGGGCACTCACTGAGCCTCACCTCTAGCCCATGGTATGACATTATTATGGTTCATTCATGTTGTTGCATAACGTTGGTACTCCATTCCTTTTTTGTCATGGTAATACTGTCTTGTCTGGATGTGCACATCTTGTGTATCTTTTTATTCATTAATGAATACTAATTAATCCTCCCTTTCTGCTTTGATGAATACTATTTTAACCTCTGTGTATCAGCGTTCAGGCCTGCATATGTTCTCATTTTTCTTGGCTATAGAAGTATGGAGGCTGGAGAAGTGGTTCAGAGTTTTAAGACCATTGGTGGCTGCTCTTCCAGGGGATCTTGGTTCAGTTCCTAGCACCCACTTAGAGACTCACAACCATATGTAATTGCACTCCAGAAGATCTGATGCCATCTCCTGGGCTCCTTAGTCACCACACACATACATATGGTACACAGATATATGTAGGCAAAACACCCATACACATAATGTAATAAGATTAAAAAAGTAGAATTATTTGGTTATATGATAATTATATTGAACCTCTTGGGGAATTGTCAACAGTTTTCTAAATAGTGTAGGAGGGTCTCAATTTCTTCATATTCTGTTGATTAATAATTATTGTCATTTAACAAATCTATATGATGTGTGTGTGCATGTGTAGTGTGCATTCATGTGTCCACTTATTTATGCCAATAAGCATATATGCATGTGAATACAGGTGTGACTGCTTGCCTGGAGGTCAGTGGACAAACTTGGATGTTAGTCCTTGCCTTCCACCTTGTTTAGGGCAGAAATTCTTGTTCCTTGCAACATAGGCTGGGCTAGCTGGCCTGACAGCTCCTGGGGATTCTCCTGTCCGCATTTCCTATCTTGCCTTAGGTGTGCTGGGATTGCAGATACATCCAGGTCGATGTAAGCTCCAGGGCTCCAAACACAGTTTCTCACACTTGGAAGAGACTTTGTCCACTGGGTAATCTTCCCAGTGCTAGTAGTCTCTTTTATTGTATTTATGCCGTTGTGTGGGATAATGTTACCTCCTTGAGAATTCAATTTGCATTTTCCTCATATCTAGTGATGTTGAACATCTTTTATGTATATGGACCATTTGTACATTTTCTTTAGAGAAATGTCTGTTGAAATGCTTAGCTCATTTTCTGTTTTTGATAGAAAATCATTTTCTATTTCTACATTTTTTTATGATATATAGTCTTACTATTATCCCTTGTTGACCTCAAACTTGCAATCCTGTCTCAGTTTCTGTGATGCTAGGACTATAGACTCTGTGCCATTATGTTGAACTCTTAGTCTACTTTTAAAATTGGGTTACTTGTCTTTAAAACTTTATACTTGTTTATGTGTGTTTGCATGTGCACACATGCACACTTGTGTGAAGGTCAGAGGACAGCTTGTTGGAATTCTCTTCTTCAACCATTTGTGTTCCAGGGATCAAACTCAGATTATTAGGGTTAGCAACGAGGGGTTTAAAGGCCCGGATACTAGGTCATTGTTAGTTGCATGGCTCACAGCATCTCAACTCTCTGTTTGCTTTCTCAGTATCTGAAGCACAAAATATTTCAATTTTTCAAAAGTTCACTGTATATTTTCTGTTGTCTCCTCTGTTTTTAGTATAATATTTTTAATTTTTTCTTTGAAAGCTTTCATCCACGTTGGGTTGCAGAGATGGCTCAGAAGAACACTGGCTACTCCTTTAGAGGACCTCAGTTCCACATAGCCACTCATGACCATCCATAGCTCTAGTTCTAGGGAATCAAATGCTCTCTTCTGGCTCCTACGGTCATAGATACACACATGGTACACATATATGTAGACAAATACGCATACACATAATTTTTTTTAAAAAATTAAGCACTGAAGAAATGGCTGAGTGGTTAGGAATACATACTGTTGTTGCAAAAGACCAGAGTTCAAATCCTAGCACCTATGTCAGGCGACATACAACTTAGAGTAATTCTACCACCAGGGGATTTGATGCCTCTGGCCATTGTGGGCACCTGTACTTACATGCACATTACCCCAAATCTAAAATAAAATCTTAAAGAAAATTTCATATGTGTATTCAGTGTATTTGATTGTACCCACTTTCCCAATCCTTCAACTCCTTCCAGATATCCTTACAATGTTTCTTTCCCCATTTCATGGCGTTTTTTGGAGACAAGGTGTACATACCTCAGGCTGACCCAGAACTCATTATGTAGACCAGGCTTCCCTCGAATTCAGAGCTATCCACTTGCCTCTTTCTCCTGAGTGATGGGATTAAAGGGAAGCACCACCAAGCCTGGCCGGGCAGTGGTGGCGCACGCCTTTAATCCCAGCATTCAGGAGGCAGAGGCAGGTGGAACTACAAGAGCTAGTTCCAGGACAGGCTCCAAAGCTACAGAGAAACGCTGTCTCAAAAAACCAAAAAATAAATAAATAAAAAATAAATTATAAAAAATGGCTCAATCTAATTAGAGTTGCCCATATGTACTTACGTGTGGAGCTATCCCATAGAACATGGACAACCTGCCAGTGGCCATAGAGCTGAAGAAAAACAACTCCTCAGCCAGGAGTGAGGACTCGAGACCTTCCTCCTCCTGATGCTTGGGTTTTGATGTCATATCTTTGAGTTCATTGTCAAATCCAAGTCATCAAGATTTATCACACACTTTATAAAGTTTGACTATCATGGTTAGATCTTTGATTTTGAGTAAACCATTGTCTATGATTGTATGGTAAGATATTCTTTTGCATGTGAATAACTAGGTGGCCTGGCGGCATTTCCTACAGTGAGTATGCTTTCTACCTTTAATGGTCATGTCATTCCCTTTGAAATCAGTTGAGAGGGTTCTGTCCCATCATTTGTATGCCAATCATTGATGTTGGTACCATACTGCTTTGGTTCCTGTTGCCATAGGTGGAATTTTGAAGCCAGGTATCATGAGTTTTACTTGCTCTTATTTTAAATGTTGCTTTGGTTGTTATTGTCAGGTGAATTTGAGAATTAGCCTGCCACTCTGCTGTCCCTGGGATTGTAATGACTGCAGTAAATCTGTCATTAGAAATTCTTAAGGACTGTAATATGATCAGACACGGTTTTAAAAGTAGGAATATAACAATACTTTGAACTGAGATGTTGGAGACCCGGAGTTTAGCAAGGAAAACTGTAGGTTGAGTAATATTGATGAAACTACGAAAAGATTGTAAGGGTGAACTCGAGACACAGTGAAAAGGTTGGAGTGGCAAGATGCCAAACTCTGAGAACTGGCTGCATGTGAGGATTCAGTTCAGAAAGATGGGAGGCATCAAAATAGCTCTGAGGTTTGAAGAGAAGCTGATTGTGATTGGCTCACAGGTTCTTTTAATATTCATCATCATCTTCAATCTTCCTCCTCCTCTTTATTTCTTCTTCCCTTCTCCTCTGCCTCTTTTGCCTCCTCCTTCAAGCTGGGTCTCTCTTACGTAGTTCTGGCTGTCCTGGAACTCACTATGTATACTAGCCTGGCCTCAGAGATCCACCTGCCTCTGCCTCCCACGTGCTGGGATTAAAGGCGTGCTCCACCATGCCAGGCTCTTAATTTTGTTTCTTGAAATGATGTGACTTTATAGCAAGGTTGTAAAGATAGCTAATAGCCATCCTGTATACCTCCTGCCCTGCTTCTCCAAGTGTTAGTATCTTGTGTAATTATAGCACAATGCCAACACTGTTAGTGTTGGTCCAGCATTATTAGCTAAGCTAAACACTCAGTTCAGGTCCCAACAGTTTCCATGAACTTCCTTTTCTCCTCCAGGATCCAGTCCAGAGCCTCACGTTCCCTTGCCTTGGCCTGCTATTTTAGTCTTCTCTAAGCCAGGACAGTCTTCCAGTCTTTTTTTGTGACCCTGGCAGTTTTAAAGAATGCTGGCCAGTTTCTGTGGAAAAGCTCTTCATGTTTCAACTGGGATTATGTCATTTGAGTCCTATTATCACAAAAATGGCATACTCTCTGTTTCACACGACATACATAGTGACATGTCTTATTAATATGGTAATAGATGGTTTTCCTGCTTAGGGTGGTAACTATCAGGTTTCCTCACTGTGAATTACTAGTTTGGAAATGGTTAGCACTTTCCTTATTAACTAGTGTGTCTTTTTTTTCTCTCTCAAGACAGGGTTTCTCTGTGGCTTTGGAGCCTGTCCTGGAACTAGCTCTTGT
>LOJH01022576.1:4080-19847 GCA_001685095.1 Ellobius talpinus
TGTGTGTGTGTGTGTGTGTGTGTGTGTGTGTGTGTGTGTGTGTGTGTGGTGAGACAGGGTCATGCTATACAGTCTAGGCTATCCTAGAATCACGCTCTCTAAGACTATAAGACTATGGGCATACTCCAACATGCCCTGTTTTCTGCCTCTTTCTTCATTTTAATTTTTCTCAGTCTCATGCTCCAGAAGCCCCATTTTCACACGCTTCAGTCTGTGAAGATGTGGTTTCTATGTCACCTCACAGAAGTCTTTCCTGACACATCCGGTTACATTTCCATGTCTCTGCTTCCTCTATGCTTTCCTGAAGTATTTATGTATTAAGCACTCCATTATAATTATTTGTTTAATTTTGACTCCTCTAGTAAATCAGATAAGGTTGCATCTCCAGGCTTCAGTGTCTTGCCAAGGTCACTCCCTGCTCTTACCAGAACTTAACCAGAACTGCACTTACCAGAACTGCTCCTTTCTCAGAAGAAAGGAAGAAGGCTCAAATGGCCTTTGTGTGATGGCTAACAATTGGAGCTAATTTGAAGCCCCAGACCAGAACCCAGGGAAGAACCTCCTAAATGTAGCCAGAGGCCAGGAACTGGGAATCTTTCTTCGAAGCAGGAAACAAAGAGAAGACCACGAGCAGGTAAGAAGCAGCCACCAAGTAAATACTGGATTGAGGCTAGAGACAGAGCTAGGCAGGTGAACCTGCCCTTCACATTAGGAGATGACTTTACATGTAGTTTAAAACTGGATAAACTTAAAAAAACACATACATTGGGGCTGGGAGAATGGTTCAGCAGCTAAGAGCTGAACCAAGCTGTTTGATTCCCAGCATCCATATCAGATGGTTCACAAGTACCCAGAAGTCCAGTCCCAGGGGGACTCATCACCTCTGACCTATGTAGGTACTGGTATGTATGTGCACATACCCACACAGACACAGACATTTACCTGTAATGTTTAAAATAAAAAATAAAAGTAAATCTTTAAAAATAAAATATATAAATTGTAGATAATAAATACATGACTATGTTAATGAGGACAAAGTACATCGTAAAGTATTTTACAGGATAAAATGTACGTCTGAATATTGACACTGTACACTGAAAGAAAAACAGTCACAGAAAGTTGGATGAGTTCTGAAAGCTTTCATTTATCAATAAACACCGGATAAATGCCTACTGTGTAAAACTCATTGGCATTACAGGAGGCTCTCCATCAATCCTGGAAATTGTTTTTTTTTTTCAGGTAAGATAAATAATACAGTAAGCAAAATGCATAATGTCAAATGGAGCTATTAACCCCAGAGATCAAACTCAGACTCAGGAACTGTAACTTTAGACAATATCCACCTTGCCTCTTTAGACAATGGCACTGGAACCTATGGCATGCTGATTCAGTCAGGCTGGCATAACAGCAATCCCCGAGGACCCTCCTGCCGCCACATCCCTGGGGCTGAGCTTACAAGTGTGTCAGTACAGCTGGCTTTTCTCATGGGTGCTGAGGACTGAGCCCAGTCCCTCACACCTTTGCTGTCAAATACAGATTAATTAACCTGCTCCCCAGACTCCTTCTTCCTCTTTTTAGAGGAAAATGGCCTAAGTGACTCATTATTATCTAAAGTTCATTTCACTCTGCTGAGTCTATGCTATCATGAGACAGAAAATGATCTGTAGAGAGCTTCTTAAGAGGAGGGAAAACAGAAATTGCTGGTTCCATAACAAAATCACTTTCATCTAAAAGCGACTTTCCTAGTGAACTATCTGCACAGTTCAATTAATTACCCAACCAGTGAGAGGCCAGCCTCAGTTCAAAAGGGTCACATGAGAAAAACAGATAGCTGACCAGTCACTCCAGATGACATCATCACTAGCTGCAAGACACGCAGACAACAGGTATGTGTCGACCAGTAAACGCCTTTTCTCTGAGCGATCCACGTCTGTACGCAGTGTACATAAGCCTCATAGCCTTTCGTCTTGTAGTCATTCATTCATTCATTCATTCATTAGAGCATTAACTGAACACTGATGATAAGACTAATATTTCATTTATGATATTTTCCATTTGAAATACAGTAGGTATGCATCAATGTATATGTACATACATAAATATGCAAGCATATCAATTATATACATTGTCCTATATGATACTCTTTAGGGATTAGTTCTAAATTTGTTAAGTATTTTATTTCTTGTATTTGTGTTCCCACGTGAATGTGCATATAAGAAAAAGATACAGCTTGGTCTATTTGTGGGACTCCCAGTAGCAGGGTCAGCCTGTCCCTAATGGTTGCCTCTCCCAGCCTTAATACAAAGGAAGGAAATTAGTTCTACCTCAACTTGATATGCCATGCTTTGTTTATACTCATGGGAGGCCTGCCCCTTTCTGAAGAGGAACAGAGGAGAAATGGATGCCGGGGAGGGGGGTAAGAGGGGAGTTGGGGAGCAATGAAAGAATACTGTTTTCCACCACAGACTTGTAGCCGACAAGTATATTTTACCCTGGAGAAGAAATTTCGGTAAAAAAAAACAACCTCTCCCCCAGAAAGAAAGAAAAGTATTGACAACCTTTTTCACCCACAAACAAAAATACAAAAAGAAAAAGATTTAACCAAAATAACACAGGAAGTCTGTGTCCCAACTCCACTGTCAATTTCATTTTGCTTTAATGTTATAGCATTTATTCAAATATAGCCAAAGAATCCATACACCTATAGGTCATCCTGCAAAGTAAGAAAACAGTAGTATTCCCATTTCTTGTTCAAACACTCAAAGAATAAAAGAACTGTTTTCAGAAACGATGGGGCCCCTGCAGACAGATTTCCACACGGGATTTCAGGCCTCCTTGTGACATACGGCGCAGAGCACTTTGACGGTGGCTACAGACGCAACGGCACAGAAAGGCTTTTAACTCTGGCTCATTTCCTCCAACCACCATGCGTCCATTCTAAATTACAGCCCTCAGAGCTACAGATCCTTTAGATCCAGCTTTTAAACCTGCTTCCCATGCCATCGTCACAAAATAGGAACACTTTGTTACTCAAAAATAAAAGCACAGAGCCATTGGACACAATAACAGTTCTCATTACTGCAAGCCAATAAAGAAGGGTCCGCAAAGAAATTGTTTTATCCTAATAGCTCTTGCTTATCAAGCTGCACAAAAATAAACACAAAAGAAAGCAAGGGGGGAAATGGCTTTAATGATATAGATGATTATTCAGATACTATCTCTCAGGGAAGAAATTGCTAGGACATACTGTGAAGTTGTAATCATATTCCAAAAGGAATATTACGCTAATAAATAAAATTCTGCTTTTTGCATATGGAATAATACCTTTTTAAAACTAAAATTCAAACAGTCCCAATTTTCACTTGAGACTTTCTTTATTGGCATATCCCATACCAGATGTGAGCTGAGAAACCAAGTCACTTTAGTCGTTCATACATGCTTACTATCAAGAGGGAAGCCATGGAGGAGGTGGACACATGGCCCTCACATAACTGAGGCCTATCTCACTGGTTGCCACTAATGGGTTATTTGAAGTTTTCAGGAAGATCAGAAGAAATATTCAACCTGTTGACTGGGGTTAACAGTGCAGGTCCAAAAAGTGCCCTTTGGCAAGAGGCAAGTGCACCCAGGGTAAAATGCTGATGTGAACCATAAAAGCTGGGCTTGGCAGCTCACTTCTGTAACTGCAGCACTGCTAGGGAAGGATGGAAAGCGGAGACAGGAAAGTCTCCAGAAGCCTTTGGGCCAGCTCGACAATTGTTTATTGTTTATCTCACCAAGAGACCCTGTCTCAAACATGGCAGGAGGCTAAGACCTCTACAAGCTCACTGTGACACATGTGTGCCCATGCTCACACATACACAGAGGCATAAAACACACACATACACAAACTACAAACACACAAAGACTTTCTTCTTACAGTAGCCATATTGAGTGTGATATTTCCTGCCCAGGAGTTGATGGCCAACATAAAATAAGCTCCATGGTATTTTTGTTGTTGTTGCTGCTGCTGTTTTGCTTTTTGTTTTGCATTGTTTTATGGGTTTTGGTTTATTTGTTTTTGATTTATTTTTTGTCCCATAATGCTTCGTCTGGGATTTTTTTCCTTATAGATGTTTGACTTATACATTATAGTTTCTGATTTTGCTTTCATAGGATTTCTGTGTGTGCAAATGTGTATTTCTCAGCAAGTGTTTGTGTTTCCTATGCTTTTTCTTTGTCTCCTCCCTTTCTTGTTTGTTTTCCCCCATTTGTTTGCTTGTCCTATTCTGGTTTGTTTTATTTTACTTTAATATTATTATTAGTTTTTGATGCCTGTTTGTTTTCTAATAAAAAAAAGAGAGTAGATTTGTATGGGTGGGGAAGAAGGAAGGATTTGGGAAGAGTTAGGGGAGGGGAAATCACAATCAGAATATATGGTATGAAAAAAATATACTTTCAACTTTTTTAAAAAAAAGCAAAAGGTTAGGAATGTAACTAAGTTGGTAGAGTACTTGTAGGGTGTACAAAGCCTTGGGTTCATCCCCTTCACTGCATAAACTGTGTGGGCTGATGTACCTTTGTATCCCCAATGGGAAGGGAGAGGTAAGAGGATCACGGCAACACTTGCCATGCACTGTGCATCTTGCCTCCTGACAGAGCAGGCTGATCTGAGACAACTCAGAGAACCACATTACCCTCAGAGACACCCCTCAAGCTTAGCTGGGCTTTGTCGACCCCAGCTTTCTCCTCTGTTTAATCTCTTGTCTCTACCCTTCCCTTCCCCATGATCATGTGATGTGTGGTCCAGACTTACAACCCAGCATCTGATTCTTGGGAACTCAACCAGGCACATAGCAACTGGAGTTCAATACCAACACAGTTCACCGTTTTCCCTTGTGAGTAGGTAACTTTATTTCTGACTCATGGATGCTTTTATCAAGTGAATTCTATCTCTAACTCTGATCCATGTACCTTCTCACACTGTGTGACAGAGGAATTGTACTCTCCCAGTCCCATGTTAGCCAAATATAAAGAATAATCATTATTTAAGCAGCAAATTCCCCTCTTATGGTCCATTAGCTCCTGCTGTTCGTCCCTGTAGTGAAATTGAAATATAACAAAACAATTTCCATGGCAATAGATAATAATCTGGTAAATGTGTGTTTCTGACTTTAGCAGCAGAATAAGAAGAGATTAGAGGGCTACAGCAGGGCTAGATTTTTGTTTCCATGTGTATAAATTTCTTGGCACTACATTTTAAAAGGAGGGAAAAACAAATGCAGACATACACAGTAGAAAACATGAAGAGTAAAACTAACTTCGGACTCAAGTTGAAAGAAAGAGAATAATAGTCATCTTGTAACACTTTTACTACCAAATATATTCAACTACCTTTACAAGCTGACCATATAAAGTTGTCAGTCTGACAGGTTTTATGTGGAACCTACTGCCTACTACAGAATCTTTTTTTAATTATCAATATATCCCATGGTTTTCTTGTTAGCAATATCATCACCAAAAAATTAAAGATTTTAAGAGCCTAAAGCATCTCTTGAAAGCATAAGGATGGAGGAACCGAAGGTATTGTAGACACAAGAAGATCTCTAGCTGCCCACCACTCTGGAAGTGTCTCACATACAATGAAAGGCGCAGGTTCAGGGCCCTGAACATCACCCTGTGAAGGCCAGTCTCTACTGCACATGCTCTTTTCCCTACCTCCCTAAGCTCCATGGTCACCTACAGTGCTCTCTGCCCATACAGAGCCCCATGTGCCTGTTACTGTAAATGCTTCAACCACATCATCCAGAAACCGATGTTTTCAGGAAATGGCCATTAAGGGGATACTCTTTCCAGTAAAGAGAATAGAATCTCTAGCCTGAGTTGGACAGGGTCAATAACATGGCTAAGGGATTAACCCTCAAGAAAACGAGACTATCCTTAAGATGGCCAAAACTTGAATCTGCTTCTCTGGTATTCTGGTCTTTCCTGCTCTTTGTCTAAGGTCCCCATCTAAAGGCTCTTTCTCTGAAGGCCATGTGGTAAACTCAAATGGCGTGGCTCTTTTCTTTTCTCTTCCATTCTCCTCCTCTGGGCATCTGTGAGATTTGGGGATTGCCTGGCCTCAAGGTTTTCTCTCTTAAATTGTCATAGAATTATCCTTGATTATTCATTTGAGTCCATTCTTAAATTATTTTATTAATGAGATTAAGAACCCAGGAGAGGATCTCTCCCAAATTCCAGTAACAATAGTACATGAGTGTGTTCTCCCAACTGTGACACTCCACAAACCCTAAGGCTGTTTCGTGGATGTTTCATTTACACAGACACAATTAATTAAATCATTGGCAAGTCTCCTTCTCCCTCCCCTTCCCCAGGGGTTGAGGGATGGAACTCAGAGTTCCAAACTGTCAGTCAAGAATAAGCGTTCTGGCAATCAGCCCTATGCAGAAGCTTTCTAGAGACCCACTAGGAGTGGCCTCAGGACAAAAGATACTAGGTTCATCATCACTCTGAAAACTCCAAAAGTTTTATGAGTTCAGAACCAGAAATACAAAGAACTTTACAGTATACAAAGACCTAAATGGCTTTCTCGATAACCCAATCTTTAAAATCTCTGTTCCTATTTTCTACTTTTCCGATGGCATCTTTATCTGTAATCACTGGTCATGTGAGACCTGGCTCCTGCCACTGCTCTCAGGAGTAAACTCTCTATGGGAAATGCCATTCTGTTCCCATCACTTAGTTCCCAGAGAATTTGTAAATAACATCCACCTCATGGATGTGCCCAAGACTACAACTAAAGACTTCTCTCTTACAGGTCTGCTGATCAGTAATGATCGCAATAGTGAACAAGCTACTTCATCTTTTTTAGACTCGGCATCCAAATAAGAACAATTATTTTCTTAGGGGGCTGATTTATCAAAAAGCATTTCATCTCAGACTTCTAATATGATAGAACCTCTGTCCCTAAAAACCAAGCTAGCATTCCATGCCACTGGACCTCCTACTGGATCATCCTCTCCCCATCATTTTTGCTCTCTCAGATTCTTGCAATTTCTAAGGTAATGACTGTCCCTTAAAATGTCCTTGATTATTCCTCACAGGGCCTCTTTAGGTGTCCAATCATCTGTCTTTCTAAAGACAATACCTTTTTAGGTGTCCAATCATCTGTCTTTCTAAAGACAATACCTCTTTAGGTGTCCAATCATCTGTCTTTCTAAAGACAATACCTATTTAGGTGTCCAATCATCTGTCTTTCTAAAGACAATACCCTTTTTCCCCTTCAAACAGTGGTAAACATGCATTGAGACACCTACAAGGTGAGCAGAAGATGGCAGTGAGGTGGGGGATGTGGGGTGTGGAGACAGCAAGGCTGAGCACTGGCCTGCCCTGCTCCCTGGCACACACCGTTAGGTCCGACTGCACTTCTCTAAAATACAAAGTCTCTTTAATAACCTTTCTTCGCTTCATTGTTAAGCTTTACTTCTCTAGTTTCCACAGTTATCAACAGAGCTAACGTATCTTCTCTATCATGTTTGAAGGAGAGGAGGGAGGGGAGGTTACATAGATAAACCTTCCTCACACACATTCTGGAGAAAATGGTTTATTTTGATTTATTTTGCCCTTTTTCTTGATTTAGTCAACTTTGTAAATGCTTGCATCAATATTTCCTTTTCTTTCTTTCTCTTTCTCCTGAGGCTGGCCTACACTTCATCCTCATCCAAAGACCTTCAACTTCTGCTCTTCCTGCCTCCACCTCCCCAGTGCCAGGGTTTCATGAATACAAAGTATACTGGATTCATGGTGTGCTAGAAATTCTTGACCCTAGGGCTTCATGCACACCAGGCACACAGCATAAACTGAGCTGTATCCCAAGTACCAAATATTAACATAATTTTAAAAAACATTTTCGAGTGAATATTTGCTTTACTTGTTCAAGATTTCATGTCATAGAAAGATTATCTTGTTGAGAAATCTTAAAAGATTTAGCCTACTCTAAATTTAATCTCTATCATGAGGGAAAATTAAGTCCGCAAAAAAAATACAATTCTGATTTGCTGGTGAATGTTTATGCATGAATGCTAAGGATGGTATTTTTATTCAACAAATATTCTCTGTCAACCTATAATAATTGTTTTGGGGGAAGCAAAGGCAATTACAACTAATTTTCTTTTCTACCTCTAATGAGCATATACTTTAATAAGAGAGAGATCTGTGCTCAACTAAAAGCTTAACTAAAAATACAAAGCAGAATAAGATGTTTTTTTAAAAAACAAATTCTATTCTTATACAAAAGAATTAAAGGATTATAATAAAAAATAAGCAGAAATGATTAACGTTATAATAAACACTTTTCTAAATTTCACTATACTTCTTACACTAATTAATGAAAACTGCCAGAATCCTGTCTCTTCCAAAGAAACATTCGACACGACTGTCCCCGTCCTGCTCCTGGAAATACAGGCTGCATGTGCGTGTTGGTGAGTGAATGCCTGCTGTTCACCAGGTTCAGCAAGTACAAGGTCAAGACAACGGAGAAAAAGTCATCATGTTAAGCTGCTCACATGATAAACTATGAACTAGATGCTCCCCACAAGGTCAAAACAATGTCAAGCAGTAGAACTAGGAAAACCACAGGTGACAGCTAACACAACATAAGAGGCCCTATCATTCCACTGTGTTAAATAACAGCTTCATGAAAAAGGTTCTCGGGGAGCTTTCCCACATCACACATTCACGGTCTAATAGGAATAACAAGTTCAGAAAGCAACTGCGTTCATTCACAATTCCGTGTCATCCATGTTCATAGTAAGACTAAGAAGAGCCTCTGATCTGAAACTCTTAGGATACCATCATGGCCCCTAATGCCCTTTATTCCTCCCTTTGGGCTTACCCACATGGAAGAATTACATGAAAGCAGCCCTTCCTTCCCTTAGAAACCTTCAGTTCCCACTTGCAACAAAGTCAAACTAAAAGCACACAGGATGCCATTGGTTGCAACGTTCTGCATCTACATCCCCAACTTACTCCTGGGTACCATCCCGGGAGAAACATCCTGTCCCACAGCGCCCACACAGTTTCCTACAAGCACACCTGTGCTCTTTATGTCCAATCTCCAGGAACAAATCCACCTGCTCAGATCCAAAACTCCCAGCTTAACTCAGGTACCATTACCTCTGAGAAGTCCTTCTAGGTCACAGAAGCCCGCACTACTACCTTCTTCGTATTGTAGCCATAACTCTCGCTGTCAATCTTCCCACCCCCTTTGGAAAATCCATACGTGTACATAATATACTTCCCACATATCCACCACTATTTTAAAGCATATAAACTGTTGTCATACCAGATTACAAATTTGAAAGCCAGGTGTTTTGCCTGTTTATTTTGTACATCCCATAATAATTAGGATATTTACAGGAAAAAAATCCTTAGCTTGTATTCTGCATATAGAATTGTCATTACATCTAAATGCAAAATATTTGTGTAAAATCAGCTATGGCAGCTTGAAATTTTTTGAATGGCTTACAGCCTTCACCCTACATGCTATTCTAATGCAAACTTGGAAGAACCCCAAATACACCTGCTAATTAGTTTTCTGAGAGGCAACCAAAGAGTTGGTCATAAAGACCTACAGCCACCATACAGTCACGACCCTAGCTCACAGCGCTTTGTCTGCTTGGGTGGAAAATCAATAGCCTCCTAAATCCACTGTGCTTGCTGCAGTACTTTAAAGAACAAAGGATGTAATTGTTCTGTGAAGATATCTAAGCTACCAAGGAACCGAGTTCAGTGCAGTGCAATTGAATGGAGAACCACTAAGAGCTGGGACGTCAAGGGTGTTCAGTCGAATTCCTGAGAGCCTTGTGGCACAAAGGATTTGCACAGTCACTACTGTAGTGACAATGAAAAATTTTATTGCCTAATGATCTCATTTAAAACACATTACATTTGACAGACTATAAATGCATTCAAATACAATAGCACATAAGGAATACTAATTATGGCTGCCTTCTTTTACAAATAACAAAGGGCTTTTGAACACACCTCTAAAAGCTGTAAAGGCCTTTGTCAAATCTCCCTTTCCATGTAGAACTCACACTCAATCGTAAATGGAGGCGAACATTTGGCTATTTGATGAGATGGAAAGAGTCTGTTTGAAATCCCTGGGATTGGGAAAGAACATCACTTCATTCAGAAGGGCCCCATATTCTATAATTAAAATTTATTCTAAATTTTCACATTTGACAAAGATGGTATTTCAAACAGCAGCCCACAATTCCCTAAAGGAATGATGTCAACTGGTATTTCTTAAATTAATTCAGTGACCTATGATAATGTGAGTTCTTGATACATAAGGTTCTTCAGTAGGCAATGCAAAAATTTCAAAACCAAATCTGGTGTCTGAACTCCAAAGAGCAACCACACACACATACATATGTACATACATACATACATGTATGAGTTTCTTAATTCCTACTTCACCTCACATCTGTTAGGTATGATGACATAAGACAATAAACATTAAACCAGCCCTAAGTTGCCAGAACAACTCCACAAATGACATACACACAGAATCAGAATTCATGGGAATACCTAAGCAGACATCTGCCTGCACTAAGACAGTAGACACCTGTACAATTCTGCTCACCAACAAGGGCTGAGTTGGTTTCATGTGTGGTGCATGCACAGATGACTCTAAGAAAATGTGCAATGTTAATCCCTGACAAAGATTTCAAAGGCATCAAGACACAGATACTATCAAGGTTTCTCTGAACTCTTTCCGTTATATTGACAAGAACGCAGATACCAGCAACAGAAAGAGGATGTAAATATTCAGGCACGGAAAGTTCCAACATTATCATTTGAGCAAAAGGACACAAATCAGACTACTCCTCAATAAAGCACATTGGAAACATCACCTAAACATCGTGATCTGAACTTCACATTCAAATGTCGACTGGGCTGGGCGCATTGACACGATGCCACTAAGTATAGAGAGTGGCTACCACATCTTCAGAGATGTTCTGTGTATGAAAAAGATTAGAATATTACCTATCTGGAGCGTTATATAAATTATTAGTCCCTTTAAAAACACAGGCAAAGTCAGGAAGAATGCAAGTGGCAAGCAGGTCACACTCTTGAGTTCCTAGTCTTATATCTGTTGGTCACAGTAATATCAGAAAATAAGCATTAAACCCTGACAGCTTCCTCTTAGATTCCTAGCTTGATTTCCCACTATTCCTGACCTCTATGTATGAATGAACCTTATGACCAAGACACGGTTTGGGTTTTCTCCCTCTGCAGGCACTGTCAAAGTCACAGGTCACTAAACTATTCTTGGCAGGTCAAATCCAGCCCACGCTCTAGAAGCTTTTGTAAACAATATTTTACTGGAATACACTTCCCTTAATTATTGTCTAGAGCTCCATCTGCAACAGGCGCTCAAGACCATAGTCTCAATTTTAAGGTTATTGTGTTTTGGGTCCTTCACAGAAAAGGCTTGCCACCTCCTAGGGAAGCTCCCTCAGAACAAGAGCTTCTTCAAGGACAAGTCATAGCCTAACAGTGCCCCAACCCTGAGTCCTGCCCTTGACTGTGTTCCAGTCGTCAAGCCCCAGCCAATCTCCAAGATCTAATGGGCACACAAATCTAACACATCCGTCAAGACACAGCCAGTCTCCAAGATCTAACGGGCACACAAATCTAACCCATCTATAACAGCAAATCGAATTTTCTCCCACCCTTCCACCATTATGCCTCTAGAGATTCAATGCACAGTTCCCTTTGCTCATTTACGTAAGACAGGTAAAAACTGGCCAAGAACTTGAGAATCTTCCTCAACTTACTCCTTATTCACAGTTTCTATAGCAATTTTAAACAATTAGAATCCTCACAATCTGTATGGAGGCCCTGTGCACTGCGTGGCTGCTGCTCCCTAACTGGCTTCCAGCGTGTCTCACTGTGGAAGCCTTCCTGTTGGCCCCTCTGCCTGCTCTGTGTCCTTGCTGTCTTTGCTGCGGCATGACCAGCATGAGGATGGAGACGGGCAGGGTTGGCTCTCTGTCTATCAACCTTCTCCCTTCTCCAGACCACCAACTCTGCTGTCTCCACGTGGGCCTTCTTGTTGTCTAAAATGGTCCTTGCTAAATCGACCTCTTCATTCATCTTTGTGTCCCAAAGACTCTTCCCACAGATATTTGGTTGGTCCATTTTCTCGTGTTATCCAAGTATCAGTTCAAACATCACTCCAAATTAGAGGTCATACATTCTTTCCACATCGATGAATCATGTTCAATCTCCATCCTGATATTGTAGGATCCAGGTAAACAGATTTTAAGATTTGACTTTGCATTCATCACGAGGTAAGCTCACTGAAGACCTCCAAGGGGAGGAGGGGAATGGGATCAAGTGAAGGAGACATTGGAGCAAGTGCACACAAAAGAGATTTGGACCCAAGAAACTGCAGAGGGAAATAAAAGTTCAGAAACATTCCACTGAAGAAAGGGGCTAAGACTAGGAGCCCAAGCATAGGTGAAGGTTAGGTTCAGCATTATCTCCAGAGAACCGTGAAACTTCGGAAAAGAATGTGTGTGAGGGGGAGAAAGCAGAGAGGAAGCACACATGCCAGCCCACCTCATACACACAGAAGAAGAGTCAGAACCGAAACTAAAATGTCTTATGTTAGCAGAGGTGTGGGAAAACAGAACCATCAGACGCTGATGGGTGTAATGGAAAATGCCTTGGAAATGAGTGGCAGTTTCCTCAGAAGTTACACATAAATTTATCATAAAATTCAGCATCTGTACATCTACCCAAGAGAAATAAAAACATATGCCTGAGGGAAAATTTATAAAGGAGTATTGGTATCACTATTGCTCATAATACATAAAAAACTTGAAACACAATGCTATCAAATAATATGTGCATTAATAAAATCAGGTGCATTTATAAGACGGAATACTATCTAGCCATAAAAAGGAATAAATCATAGCTACACACTGAGTAAACCTCAAAAAACAGTTTCAGTAAATGATTCCAACACAAAAGACCATTTACTATGTGCTTATAGATTTATTTACTATTTTTCTAAACCAGTGGTTCTCAACCCTCCTAATGCTGCCACACCTTTGATACAGTACCTAGTACTGGAGTGACCCCAAACCATAAAATTATTTGCACTGCTACTTCATAATGTAATTTTGCTACTGTTATAAATCTTAATATAACTATCTGATATGCAGGGCCCCAATATGTGACACCCCCCCAAAGGATCACAAGCCGCACAGGTTGAGAACCTATGCTTTAAACAAATATCTAGAAAGGACAAACATATTGAAGAAGTGGGTTAGTAGTTGCCTGGGACTGTAGTCAACAGAGAGGAAAGTCTAGATAACCATGGAGATGACAGAAGTATTGTAAGACTGGATTAAAGTGGCAGCCGGAATATTTTCTTATGTAAATTATATATTAATAAAAATGTAGACCTGGGATTGTGGGGGTGTGGTGGCACATGCTTTTAATCCTGGCATTTATGAGGCAGAGGTAGGCAGATCTCTGAGTTCTAGGCCATCATGGTCTACAGAGTGAGTTCTGTGCTACACACAGAAACCCTGTCTCAAAAAACAAAACAGACAAAAAAATGTATAAATAAGAAAAAGTAATCAGCTAAGTGTCTCTTTACTGTCACACAATAATCACGATGTGACGTGACATGGTGTGACGTGGCAAGGCATGGCGTGGTGTGGGGCGGTGTGTGGTGTGATGGTATCCAGCAGCCATGAAGGGTTCACTGGAGGTCAAGGATGACTGTGTTTGTATGGTTCTCATTTGATCCTTGCCCTAGTCCCATGGAGCAGAAGCTATTGGATCCCTGTTTCAGATCTGGAAGAACTGAAGCACAGGAAGTTAGATGCCGTGCACATGAGTCACATAGATAAACATAGTATGTTTACCTTCTACTCAAAGTAATCATCCACTGCCAGATGGGTAGAGACACCTTGTATCCTTAACACCAGAAACCAGGAGGTTGTGTGAAATATGTATGAGGACGGTAAGTTCATCCTAAGCAGCCTATAAACATTGTCCGATGAGTCACCAACCTGCCATACCACTGGGCTTACCTATCAGCCACTGAAATAGCAAGAAACACAATGTTTGCTATAAAAGTCCTAGTCAAGCATGATCCTGCATTGATTACTTTAAAAAGACCAAGAATGGCCATGATCTAATCCCCCAAGTGATCATGTCATGGAGACACAGCACAATTGCTCCAGCACCTGCAACTTCATGTGTTGCGCAAGTGGCAAGAACCAACACGCAACATACACACAAACACTGTGCCCCAAGCTGTCTGCAAGGAAGATTTTCGTGTTCATAAAACTGCAAGCACATCATTGCTCCTGCATCTCCCAGCAACCGAAGAGCAGAATGGGATTAGGTGAGGTGACAGGGTATTTTATCTTTTTCACATGATGTTTCAGCAATAAATTTCACGTGGCAATAATAAACGGATATGAATAGGGAATTTGGTGACGCTGACTTCTGTGGATCTCCCAGGAAAACACTCACATTAGAGGTAGGTCTAGACAGAGAACCGACAAATGAACCCCCCTCGATAAAGCTGATACTTCTGAAAGGTGTAAATGATCAGCAAGTCTGTGCTCTTTCACAACAGTGTGTTTTAGCACAGCTAATAAAACACAAGGCACCGGCAGTACAGATGGAGGGTGTGGAACTGAAATCACATTCACCTTCAATACCTTCGCCGCCGAGGACTGAAAAGCCTGTGTCAGCACTTTCTGTCTAAATGATATATCGATGCAAAGCTAGAATGAAAATCATGCGGAGAATATGCCATTTATAACTGAGAATAAATGTTTCTAGGTGCTGACGAGCTTCTGCCAGTTAAACGGCTTTTGTGGGGCACATTCTCCCTAAGTATTTTCTCTATCACTCAGGAAAGTCTGTAATTCATTTTGGTTCCTCACTATAATTAAACACTTTTGCATGTTGGTTAAATGAGTTAATAATGTGTACGTTTATGACATTCAAGTGGAGCAGAAGAACCATTCCTTATTCCCAACTGAATCCCTGCTCTCAGCTCTCTTAGAGGATGGCACACCCACCTAGAAAGTGATGCATCAATACTTACAACTCATTATGAATATCAGCCTGTATCTAAAGCTGCTAACTATACACCAAGCACACTAACTAGGTCCCCCTAGGCAGCATTATTATTATAAATTATAAATATAAATAATCCTAGCATTTCAGCATGTGTGGTTCGTGTTCATTCCCCAACACTGTGCATGTTGTCCCAACACACTCACAGAAAGATTAAATAATCTAGACAGTCTTTCGATGCTTAAGAGAACTTCAGCTGCTTTCTAGGCATTTTTAGGAGTTTGTGCAACATTACTCTTATTGCATCCATATACAGAATTTTTTAGATCTCTGAAAATACAATCATACAGTACACCTGCTTCAAGGCGTTTAAGTAAATTCAACATTCATAATTAGAGTACATTCATTACAATGAATTGGATCATAAAAAATAAGTATGTTGAACTTCTTAAGGATTGCCCTTTCCATCCTGTATCATACTAGAAAAGCAGGAAAAAATATACACAGGTTTTTCCGATCCAAGACATAATGAGGCAGGGAAGCCTACTGGTTAGGAGAGGGTAACAAATTTATCAACCCTCATGACTACCTGTGTTTCATCCTGAGTTTTTATAAGGAAAGAATATAAAAAGAAGGATGGAGAGAGGGGGTGAGAGATGGAG
>LOJH01022577.1:0-19847 GCA_001685095.1 Ellobius talpinus
AGGAAGGGAGGTGAGCAGAGAAAAATGTATAGCTCAATAAAATCAATTAAAAAACTAAAGAAAAAAAGTAATGAAAGAAATGAAACATTACAATGGTTGCATAAGAAAAGAATTCTTGGTATAAAAATGATAGTAATAGTGCCTGCACTGAAAAACAGGGCTGAACAGAAAAAGCCAGCTAACCTGTTTGTGCTTCAGAACTCAGAATTGTGACACATACATGAATGCAATGAACAGAAAAGACAGAAAATGGCTTGGCTATATTCGTAATATTGAGTGTTTACACCTGAGCTTTGGACCTACAATTTTATCAGACTCAAAGCTGAGGACTTAAGCCAGGGATGCATCTTGGCATACATAATTCAATAATAAAAAAGTTAAACAAAAACCATGTTAATTGAATTTGGAGCAACCTAAAGAATTAAAGCTCAAAGTCAGTTATTTAGAAGCACCTGTAATGTTTACATAGTCACAGATTGAATGGAAGGTGATTACATATATACCTATAGGCAATTTGACAAAAATTTATGAGAATCTAGTGTCCTAATACTGTGATGGATAACCAGATGAATTTTCATAATCCCTTTATTCAAGACATTTACGGTACCCAAGAGATTACAAGTCCCTTAGTGTCATTAAATGATCCAATATAAGAAAAGTCACCTGATAAATAAAAATAAATCATTAAATGATCTTCTAGTCAAGAGTGGGAAAAATGAAAGCCCTCGACCAGAGTATTGTAAACCATATTGATAGCTTGGTGAAACTTCACTAGCCAAAAGTAAAGCAACTCAGTAATTCAGGCTTGTTTATTTCAGTTTTCATGTAATTTATTATTAGAGATAATAGTTGATAGAAATTTTCTTGCAAATTAAATGTCTCTCCCTTTCCCCATCCCATTTATATGTTTCAGATTTATAATATCTCCTATTGAACCTCCATAGTTGTATGCACAGCACAGAACTTTTCTCCTGAGACCTCCTTCCTAGTAATTCTAGGTTATGCTGAATTATCTTTATCCTTCAGATTGTTCATACTTGTCCTAATTTATACCAGGTTAGCAAGGTGGTACATACCATATCATTCCCAGTTCCATATCTTTAATCATTTAAGTGATTAGCCATAGTAACTGATCAGTCAAAATTATAACTATTCAGCAATTTTGATCACTAGTGCTGTCAAAATAATTTTTATGTTAAGGTTTATATATTTTTATTGTCTGGCTTTAATTTGTAGTATAATTACAATATAATGATAATTTAAGAATGTATGCCTTTTTCCATTTAAGAAAATATTCATTTCCTATGAATTTCTTATACGCTAGGCTCCTTCTCTATTCGTGTCAGATAGTTGATGAGAAATATTGATGACGGTACTAGTCCGGTTTGAACTTACAGGCAATCTTTATACCTTTTCTGCTTCACTTATGTTACAAAGAATAAAGAAGCTGTGAGGGGCTGGGGAAAGGTTAAAGGGCAGAAGAAGATAATATTCAGATCATTTCTTTTCCTTTTCTCCCTAAGCAGTATCTTCAGAAGCTGATACATCACTCTCAGTCCAATGTCCTATTCACCATGGCTTTCAACTGGCAATGCCAGATTCCTGCCTCTACTGATGACATCTGCTTTCTTTATTCTTCTTGATTCTTTCTGGAT
Source organism: Ellobius talpinus (assembly GCA_001685095.1). Classification (NCBI taxonomy): domain Eukaryota; kingdom Metazoa; phylum Chordata; class Mammalia; order Rodentia; family Cricetidae; genus Ellobius; species Ellobius talpinus. Next base: position 1,656 of record LOJH01022577.1, read on the forward strand.
AGACTTAATTCCAGTCTTTGGGTATTAATAATTTTAGTTATGGTTAGGATATTCAATGTTCCCTGCTGATAAGTGTGTAGAAATATGTGGACTCCAGCCAGTACATTGCTGTGGACCTTCCGGACACGGGCATAGATGTGTGATACAGGCCACAATAAGTGGACAATGGAAGTTATATTGCTCTTTTTCTACGTTTAAGATGACATATCTTTTACTTACAATCATGAGTTGGCCAGTTCATTAATGTCATAAGGAATAATATGTCAATCTTTTCATTTGATGTAATTAACAGCTCATGGCTCAGAAATGAGGGCCGGTCAAATAATCCATGGAGGCTCTGCTTGGTATGAAACAACATGTCCTCATATGTCTATCATATTTGCTGTAATATTGAAAAAGAAAGCACGAACCAACAATTCCCTTTCAATATACACAAAGGCTGAGAGAGAAGGAGGCATCATATTCATAGACTGCTGTGGCTGAGTGGTTCTGGGAGGAGGCAGTGCACTTGAGCAGCCTTCTTGGCTTAGAAAGGCTGCCAGTGTTTAATCAAAAATATTTTGAAGGGGAATACTCGGTAAGAGAAAATTTGCTTGGCATGCACAGGGTCTTACATTTGATCCTCAGCACTGCCAAAGTAGCAATGAAACAAATATTTGCCAAAATACTCTGAGAATTCCCATTCAAATATCTTGTTTTGTAAATCCATAAGCAGAGAACCAGGGAGATGAGAAGGCTTGCCCACAGCCAACAAGCAGGCTCAAAAATACGATGACTCTTGGCTCTCAAAACAATACTCCCCTAAAACTGAGAGTTCAAATGTACTATTACAATATTTTCTAATTATTCCCATTCTTATCCTGAAGGGAAAGAATTAAGCAGCTGTGATCATTCATTTCAGGTTTTTATTTCATAATGGAACACCTATGGGTCACCTGGCTCAAAAACCTCAGATCAGTCAAAAATAAATGCATTCAGTCTCAGTCAACACTTGTGAGCAGCTCAGCTTTAAATCATGCTTCCTTCTTCAGCGTGTATTCAGCTATGTGAACAGATAAACTGGACCTAATGTTTATGCAGGCATTATCATTTGCTGTTATCAATTATTCAGTTACTTAACAAATATACTTTGAGAATCATCAATGATATTACAGTTTGTGGGTGGGTGATAGAGCAACGGACAAGAAAGTTGTGTTCCCAGTTTCCTAGATACTTTATGCCACACATGGAAGTCATATATGAGATATAGCATAGTCATAGATAAGGCATAAATAACTGACAAGAATTCCTGCAGTAAATATGATAAATGAAACCAATGAAATGCTGTGGAGAATGTAAAGTAAAAGAATGTTGTGTATATCAGGTGTGATTTGTACAACGCAACTTCAGGAAGAGCTACTCGTGTTACGGATGCTGCAGAATTACTGCAAAGAACAAATTCTGGCAGTTAACAGGGAAATGTCTTCTTCAAACAAACTTTATACTAAGGCTCCTTTCTGAAAGATGGAAGAGCAGAGTCTTAAGAAATGATGTTTTCCTCCCAATTTGCCCAAGGCACCGTAGGAACTAATGAAGGTCTTGTGTAGCAGAAGTAAACTTTTATGCACCTGCCAGGAGAGACCACTTGCATGAAGCAACATGTCAATTGAGGATGAAATTAGCTGGTCATCTGGAGAAGTGAGTGAGAACGCCACAGCCTCTCTCCTGTTTGGTTGTGTGGCATTGTATTCTTATGGTGACAAATCATGTTGCTCTTCATAAAGGAAGATGACTTCCTTCAGCACTTTGTTCTTTGAACATATTTTTTTTCCTTCTAATGAAGACATAATCACCCTTGTTGGACCCTGGAGTCCAATCACCGGGGTAGAGTCGCTCCAAGAAACCACTCCACACCTCAGTTGATGCAATAGCAAGAGGAACTTTTATTCTCGAAGAACTATTACAGGCTTCTTTTAAAGAGAAAAACCACAGAACTAACAATAAAAGGGGAGTGCAGAATCAAAAGGAAGTGCTATTGTGATTAGCTCAATGGTCAGCTAACTATGATGGGTCATTGCTATGGCAATTGCTGGGTTGGTTGAACAAGGAAAAACATCTGCAGGTCGTTTTACCCCAGTTCCAGGGCCTAAGTCTATGAGGAAAAACTACAAAAGGGATAGAAAATTCTGGGGGAATGTACCCAAAGCTTCTAGTGCATGCGTGGGTGATTATCAGGTTCCTGGTTCCCAGAGGAGGGGGGCAGTTTAGCTGACATGGCCCAGCCAGAGTCTTTCACCTTTCTCCTCCAGCACACAATTATAGTGGTTTTCATCAAGGTTAGTAATGCAATCTTGGGCTGCAGTAATCAAATTGACTAACTTTATCAACAAGATGGACTGAGCATCTTGCCCTTTGACCTAAGTAGGTCAATAAGAGAACCACCACTTGGTATATTCATCTCTTCTTTCCCCTTTCCTGTGCACCAGGTATGATACATTCAACTATCAAACAGAATTGGCTTCCCTTATTATTAATGCCATTATGACAATAATAAGTACTAACATTTGCAAATATTGATTAAAATGCCAATGACTATGTGAAGAGATTTTATAACCTCAGCTGCTTAAACTTTACATTAATCTAGACCAGGTATTTTACTTAATTTATAGAAAAAGCTGAGACTTAGTATGCTGTGTTGTGTTGTTTTTCTCAACTTGACATAAGTAGAAACATCTGAGGAGAGCCTCAATTGAGAAAAAGTCTCCATCAGATTGCAAGTCTGTAGGGCATTTTCTTGATTATTTATGTGATGGGGCCCAGTCCACTGTGGGAAGTGGCATCCCTGGATCCTGAGTTGTATGAGAAAGCAAGCAGAGTAATCTAGTTAGCAACATTCTCTCACGGCCTCTGCTTCAGTTCCTGCTTTTAGGTTCCCGCCTTGGCTTTCCCTGGTGGACTACAATATATAAATCAATTAAATCATTTCTTTCCCAAGTTGCTTTTGGTCATGGTGTTTTGTCACAGCAACAGAAACATAATTAGTATACATATTCAAGAGTTTGAGTTTGAATTCAAGTATCCATGCTCCAAACACCATACTCAATATTTAGTGACACACATATCCATAGACAGGCTTTAGGGAATATTCTCTGTTGTGAGAACCAGAATGGTGTAGAGATGATAGAATTGGTTAAGTGGAGATTCCCACTCCCAGGTACCCTTAACAGTACTAAGAGGAAATATTCTAGCCTTTCAGTGATACGGTGTACTCCACTGTATTTGTTTGCATAGGTTACTGACCTTCTTAATTGTAGAAAGAAGTCTTCATGTTCCCTTATTCTTTAGAATGAAACATTCTTCATAATCTCATAGATGAGTCTAAGTGCAAGGAAAGCAAAGTACAGGATAAACCTAAAAGTTTCTTCATTCATCTAAGCCCACACTTCCTATAGAATTCTAGTGTGGTTCCTTTACCATCTGAAGCATAAGAGAGTATGAACATCAATTAGCCAGAGAGCAATTTTTCCTTCTCATTTATTGCAAAAAAACTGCTAGAATATCTAAACTTTTGTGTTGCTGATGACTACAGAAATTTGTAAACCTTACATAAAAAAGCTACATCATGATATTAATTTGATAAAAAGACAGTTCAAAGCCAAGAGAGTATTTAGACATGTCATTTTATTAAACATCACAAACTGCTGTGTTATAGGCACAGCGGAACCAATAAAGCCTTAATAGAGCATCATGCAATAGCCAAGAGCAGAATAACAACCAGTTTTGATCAAGAACAGGTGTGAGCAAAAAGCAAATTGTTCAATTAATGAGAACACAGTTAAACACTCTTGTCTATCAGTAGGTAATAAATCATTGTATCCCAGTGGGGAAAGCTATAATAATTCCATAAAAAAAAAACAAAAAAAACAGCTCAGTGATTGCATAACTCTCTGGAGTAAATCTTTTGTCATCCTCTTCTTGGTACCTCTGTCCTAAAGATAACTGATATTCTGTATGTCCAGCTCCAAATCAATGTTCAGGAAGGAATATTTCAATGAGCAGGTTAATGGTTCACATATCAGACTGTATAACACCAGGAAGTCAGTGGCTCAGACTGACTGCTGTAATGGGGCAAGCACAGGAAATTGCAGTGGAACTGGATAAATGTTCAAGGGAAGCCAAAGAAAATTAATAGTCACCCAAGAAAATATGCAACCAGACACTTTCAATCTTTTAAATTAGCATTGGAATTTATTTTCCCAGATAAATGTGCTCCCTGAGTCTCTATGACTGAAACCTCCTCTCCATCTCAGCTAAACTCCAAAATAAGCAAGCACAGCAAAACCATACTAGAAAATCTAGAATGTAAAATATAGAAGCAGGACATGGTCCCTGTGTTGCCAATCTCAGCACTTCTGTGTCTGTGAAAGAAGAGCAGCAAAGTGAGGCCAGCCTAGTCTTCAAAATGAGTGCCAGACCAGCCTGGCCTATAAAGTGAGAACTGGTCTCCAAAAAAAAATTATGTGTGTGTGTGTGTGTGTGTAGTAGTAGTAGAATAAAGCGCCAAAATGCAACTGAGATAAAATGTAAATGAGTTTCCTTTTCTCTTGCATTTGCAGTATTCACTTAGCTTTCCATTTCTACAACTATAAACTTAATGTGATTGCTTAAATGCTTCCCAGACTCTAGGACACATCTTTATCCTACTTGAGGGACACATATGAATATTCAATGAAGTAATAAATCACTAGTTCAACAGCAAGGTCATTCTTACTACTTTTTTCACGTTGTTGCTATATGAGTCATGGTATTCATAAATAGCCCAGGGTGTCTTGTCAAACTCAGGATCCTCTTGCCTCAGCCATCTCAAGGCTGTATTCTAGGCAGGCTACCACTCCCCCCAGCTTACACTCAATCTTTTTTATTAACCTTATTGATAAGTTCAATATCTGATTCTCCCTGTGTTGCCCAATTGTAATCATTGAGCTGGCACATTGAACACCTGTATAAAGTGGCTTGATTTCTGCCTCTGAGCTTTCATTTCTCCAGTATTTATCTAAAATTTCTACCTATGAAAATTTGTAAATATTATGTGATAACTATTTATGCTCTGTGTGATTTGACCTGTGAAGGTTTTTCTTCCCAATCTTAGTTTTCTTGCTTTTTATTAATATTTTTGTCCTTTCCTTTCAAACACTCACTGAGCACCTATCCGGATGGAGGCTAGAGAAAGAAAAGGGAAAAAGAATCTCTAACCTTAAAACCCCCAGGAGTTCACATTTGAATAAAAATAGAATCCATCCCTAATTAACCCTTATTTCCCCAGATCTCATGTTTCAGTCTCTGCCTATTGAGCTCTAAGGAACCAAGGCTGAGACTACAGAGATACAAAATAGACCACTGAAAGCTGAAGGCCACCATGTAACAGGCTGTTATGCCTAGTGGTGTCCTTATTGCTGGTGGATGTGACCTGAATTGATTAGTTTTGCAATAGCAGGGCTAGCACTTCATTCTTCTGTTGTCATCTACATAAGGAACACTGCTTATTATTATGATAATCGATGCTTACACTTGACCTCAAAAATATGTGTGTGGGGGGGTGGGGGGTGGGTGTGTGTGTGGGTGTGTGTGGGGGTGTGTGGAGAGGGGAACATCTGTGAAAGTGTTGAAGCCAGAGGCTGACATGCAGGGTATCTTTCTTCAGCATTCTCCACCCTCTTGTTTGACGGAACAGGGTCCCTCGCTGAACCTGATGAAGAGAATAGATAGAAAATGCCCAGTCATGTAGGAGAGAGGATGCTGAAAGAGAAATATTTTGGCTCTGAGACAGTAGGAAAGGTCCTTGGCCTTATTGGTTGTTTCTCCCCCTCAGAGGCCAGAGATTCCATAAGTATTTAAGCCTTTTGGTTATGCCCCAGCCAGAGGCCAGAGAAGACAGAGAAGGGTGTGATTTCTTCTTCTCTCTCTTCTCCCCTGTGTGAGATTCCTTCCTGGAAACTATGTGAGGACTAAATCTAAGAGGCACCTGCAAGTTTGCCAACTATGCAACTATACTGAACAGTTTTTCCTCCTCCTTGCCTGCATTCACTAAGACCTTATTAACTCCAATGAGAGAAAATGGCATCCCCTTTCCAGGGACTCATCAATAGTATCTACATATATACTATTTTGCAGCTTTCATCCTGTTGAAGAGAAACCAAACCTCTCACCTCAACAGAATGAGAGAACGAGAGTTTATTAAGAAGCCAAACCTAAGTGTCCATGGCCTAGGAATACAGATTCAGGTTACCCCAAATACCACGTTCCAACTAGGTAGTAGTTTGTGGTGGTTTGCCTAGGTATAGCTCCCATAGACTTGTGGGTCTGAGTGCTTGGCCTATAAAGAGTGGCACTATTAGGAGATATGACCTTGTTGGCGGAAGCCCATCACTGTGGAGTGATGTTCAAGCCACGCCCAATGGGATAGTTTGGTTTCTGTTGCCTTCTGATCAATTTGTAGAACTCTCAGCTACCTCTCCAGCCCCATGTCTGCTTGCACACTGCCATGCTTCCCAAACACACACATATATTATACCTGTAATTTGTACAGTGAATGAGGAGACATTTGGAACTGCAGAGTCTAATACTAGAATAATATCATTTGAACAGGAAATTAACATCACAGTTTAATGAGAAATGTGTACCATGCATCAAATCTTTAATAGTTACCTTTGAGAATTATGGATTTTATCAATTAGAAAGTTCTTGACAAACATATTACATATTCATGGACTGAATTTTATTTATTTCATCTAACCATCAGCTCTCTTTTTCAATGACCTTAAGAATGATAAGTCTAGGATTATTCTGTGCCCTGGGGTGGATTTATAGATGTTTTATATTTCTAGAAAATAAACTGATTTTTTATTAGAAGCTGTGGTTGGAAACTTAGTCCCCATACTCATTAACTACGTACTGTTGTGCAAGATATTTAACCTGTCTGTGGCTTAGCATTTTCATGCATTTAGATGGTATTAGCAATATTAATAATAACTGCCCTCAATTTGACAAGGCTTTGGTAAATGAACTATTTAGTATCTGGGGTTTTTGTTTGTTTGTTAGTTTAAGAATTTTTAAAATACAATCTTCTCTCATTTTACATAGCTATTCCCATTTCCAACCCCTCCCCTCCTCCCTCCCCACTCTTCCCCCACCCCACTCCCCATCTGCTTCTCAGAAAAGGTAAGCCTTCCCATGGAGAATCAACAAAGTCTGACACTTCACTTTGAGGCAAGATCAAGGCCCTCCCCCCTATATCTAGGCAGAAATCCCTGTATAGAAAGTGTGATTTTTACCTATTTTTGTTTATTTTTTTATTTTTACCTATTTTTAATGCAAAGTACTGTAGCATTAACTTCAATTGTAGGGTTTCTATTGTGAAGAGACACCATGACCACAGCAAGGGCAACTCTTATAAAGGAAAACCATTTAGTTAGAGGGGCTCACATATTCAGAGGTTTAGTCCATTGTCATCATGGTGCAGTACAATGGTGTGCAGGCAGGCAGAGTGCTGGGAAAAGCAGCTGAGTGTTCTACATCACAGAAAATAGGAAGTAGCCTGCTACAGTGGACATGACTTGAGCATATTTGAGACCCCAAAGCCCGCCTCTACATAGACACAATTTCTCCAAGCCCACACCTACCCCAACAAGGCCACACCTCCTAATAATGTCACTCCCTTTGGGGGTTATTTCTTTCAAACCACCATAACTACATATATACTATTGAACATTTTCTTTCTGTTGAGAAGAAATTAAATCTCTCACATCAACAGGAATGAGAGGGAGAGAGTTTATTAAGAAGCCAAGCATAAGTGTCCATGGCAAAGGCACATAGATTCAGCTTACCCAAAATACCACATCCCAACTAGGTAGTAGTTTTGCAAAGTTTTTTAACAGTAATAGAACAATTAAAGTCACAAACCAAGACACGTAAAAAGATAAACTGTTGGAAATATCAGGTATGGGGACAAGATATTGATGGCAAAGTAGGAAGTTCTCTCTCATGGGTTATAACTGATACCCAATGATATTCTTAGCCTTTGGGGTGGTGGAAACTGGAGGGTCATTTGTACATCCCCAAATAGATTTTATCTGATAGTCACAAGGCTATCACGTCACACACAGAGGTGGTCAACAAACGGCACTGAATGCTAAACTTAGCTGGGGTGTATTTTAGAAAATACAATTTGTTACTTAACAAATCCTACAGAATCTATTAAAAAATCACAGAGCATTGATATTACAAGATATGAGATAAACATAAAATATAATTGCATTTTTGTCACAAGTAAAACATGTGGGGAACAAAAATTAAAATATAACACCATTTATAATTGCTTGTAAAAATTAAACACGTAGTTGCGTGAAGATGAACTCATATGTAAGAATTTCACTATGCTAACTGAGAAACAAAAAGAAGTAAGAAGTATGTACAAAGTTTATTGACTGGAATAATCTACCTGATGAAGATATTATTTCCCTCCAGCTATTATATGCAGGTTTGATGCAATTGTATCAAAATCTTGGCAGCACTTTTTTACATGCAGAGGCTACTCTGAACTTTAAATGGAAAAGCAGAGAAACTAGAATAGCTAAAGCAGTTTTTAAAAGAAAAATTAAAGTGGGAATGATCTGGTCTCAAGACTTATATAAGTACCAGATTGCAGTTGTTTGAAAGAAAATGAGCCCAGGCACCATTAGGAGGTGTGGCCTTGTTGAAGGAAGTGTGTCACTTTGTGAGCAGGCTGAGAGGTCTCTTTCCCTCAAGCTTCTCTCTGTGTGACAATCAGTTGACTTTCTTTTGGCTGCAAGACGTAGCACCTTCAGCTCCAGCACCACATCTGCCTGCATGCCACCATGCTCTTTGTCATGATGATAAGAGACTGGACCTATGAAACTGTAAGCAAGCCATCCCAACTAAATGTTTTCTTGGTGTGCCTTCACAGCAATGAAAACCCTAAGCCACAGATTATATTTATTTGATATGACAAAGTTTTCTTTTTGCTGTTTTTGTGAGATATGGTCTCACTGTGTAACCCTGTCTGGCCTAAAACTCAATATGTAGACCACGTTGGCCTGACCTCTCAGAGATCTGCCTGCCTCTGCCTAAAGACTGCTAGTATTGAAGACCAGGTGCCACATTCTAATTGGAAATTAGAATGATACATTTTCTGACATCAGTCTAGTATCAGAACCTTATCCGGAATGAATATATTTAAATAAAGATCCTCAGCAAATTATTAAATACAGCCAGGATACTGAATTTTGACTCTGAGAGGACTTTTTTGAATGTTTTTGTAAGCATCATAGATAAATTAGAAGTGTTAACAATTAGGGGTATATGGTATAACAGCACATAGATAAATTTTATTTAATCAACTCCACATATTTTTTTAAAAAAGTCTACTTTTCTAAGCTCTCTAATGCATCATTTATTGATTTCATCCAGTGTATTGAATGGGTTTTTTTGGAGATAGTGCCGTAAATATTAATAAACAGGACATAGACATGTCTATATTGAGAATCATTGCCCAAGTGAGTGGTAACAAAACAGAAGTCTGTCTGCCACTGAAGGCTCCCGGCTCACTGGTTTTCTTTAAACTCTATTGTTTTCTTTAATTTAGTGTCAATGTAATTCATGAAATAAATTATCAGTTGCAAAATATCAAAAAAATATTGTGCTTTGTAACACAGACAATGGAACTGAATAATGTAGAAAGAGCACACCAATGTATGGCACTGACACTCTCAAAGGCACTAAAGTAACTCAGTGTTGCAAGAAGAGCCTTGGCAACAAATTGTGCTTGACATTTCAGTTCCTACACTGGCTTCCCTTCATGAAGGACTACAGCTGTGAGCCGAAATAATCCCTTTCTTCCCGAAGTTGCTTTTGATCGCGGTGTTTACCACAGACTAGAAAGTAAACTAAGGCTTCAGCCAACACTTAAGTTAATGGAGCAGTAGCTCAGTGATTGAACATTTATATGCCTTGTAGATATGAAGCCCTATATTCAACCCACACATTACTGAACACAACTGATTTGAAATAGATTACACGAATAAAGGTAAAACTACAACCCTGTTACAAAGAATATGTAGGAGAGCCTCAGTATCTCAGCTAGACAAAATGATCTTGACCTTCACGGTGAAAGAACAAACCAAACAAGGAAATAACAACATGGTGGATTTCTTCACTTATGACCCTTATTTTTCGAAAAGCTGTTAGGAGAAGGAAACAACAAATTACAGACTGGCAGAAAAAAAAACTCAGACTGTATTACCTGACAAACAACTAGTATCTAGAATTTATTTTAAAATTAAAATATTAATGTGACAAAATAAATATTCCATTCAGAAAATGAGCAAAAGATGGAGATATATTCCAATAATGTAGATATATAAAAAACAAACATAAAGATGTGTTTATTAGCTATCGGAGAACTCAAATGAAAATAGATAACATCACACACCTTTCAGAAGACCAAAACAAAATGTAGTGACTACACCAAGTGTTGGAGCAGGTGGCGAGAATATGGGTCACTTGCACAGTGTGACTCTCGATGCTAAGCATTTTGGAGATTCTGGAAACAGTTAGCAATTTCTTTAAATCCTTTGCTTTTCAGTTTCCTTATCTTGCATGGCTGTTGGCTCCTCTTCGTTCTGTAGAGCTGCTGTGTCAACACCACAGGCCGGGTAGCTATGCCACAGAATTCACTGTCTCACAGCCGTGAGACTGAAATTTGGAGATCAGTGTATCAGCTGGTTTGATTTGCTTTTAGCTCCTGCTGTTCGTGGCATTCACATGTCTTCCTATGTCTGCAGCGTGTATGTCCTCATCTCAGAAACCACTGATCCTGTTCATCCCTGGGCCCCATCTTTAACTTATTTAGCGAGCCAAACGCAGACAAATTCTAAGGCACTTGGGGTTCGAATTTCAATTAAGACTCTGAGAACCAAATTCAGACATAACACAATGTTCTATTTTCTCAAAGCGTCCTTTCTATAATTGCATTGTTTTCTCTTAAAGGCTAATACAATATCCTTGTGAAATAAGGGGGAAAAGATTTCTTTCTACTTAAAAATCAACTGGTAAACTCCTGAGCATTTACTTAGAAGAATAAAAATGCATCATTATATGAAGTTATACAAAAGCTTTGAAAGCCTTTTTAATTGTAACAACAAAAAAGCCCTTCCATGAGTGAACAAATTATGAGACAGCTGTACCAAAAAAGAAAAAGAAAAAAAACAAACAAAAAACAACTTCTTATATATAAAAGGAAACAACTTGATAGTACAATGACCTATATAAATATTCACAGAATTATGCAGAACTAAAAATAATCCAATTTCAAATAATTATATGATCTTTGAGTGTATTATATCAGTCTCAAATATGAAATTGTAGATATGAAGAACAGGTCAGTGGTTGCCAGCAGACCAGCAGAGGTGAGACTGCAATGTTGTTCTGTATCTTGACTGACTATAAGTCTGTGTCTTGGTTGTCATTTACTAATGCTTTTAAGTCAATTATTAGTGGGGAGAAGCAGCAACTAGATAAAGGATACATGGGGGGATTTCTTCATATTTCTTACAAATGTACTTTATAATTTTCTTAAATAACTAGCTCAGTTTAAACAGGAACCATAAAAATCATTGACACCCACTCAGGGCAAGCTCCTCAATGGACAAAACAGCAAAATCACCCAAGTTTCAAAATCACTGTCTGGGCCAGGGATCAGAAACACAAAAGGCAGAGTTAGGGAATCAAAGAGAAAGCTGAAAGGATGCAGGCAAGGTTAAAAGGAGGAACAAAGTGAATGAGCAAGAAAGGAGAGCAGACTTCAAATGGCTATCTCAAATCAGCAAAGCCACATCCCCTCAGCTACAGTGATGGGAGTATTTGCCTTACTAAACAGACCAGAGGCAAAAGGCAGATTTTTTTTTAAATTCAACTTATTGCTGAGATTTGGGGAAATGAGATTTGGCATAATCTAGAATTGAAAGCATGCACCACCATTACTCTCTGTAAATGGAAAATTTCAACAAAGTGCCTCAGTGAGGAGGTAACAAGATTCAGCATGTGGTGTGGCTAAGAATAAAAACTAAGGGCTGGTGCAACTCAACTATTTCCCTGAAACGTCACTGCAAAATCTGAGCAGAAATAGTTTCTATTTTAGACTCCTGAAGCACGAATTTAGACCTCATGTAGAAAACACAACTTAAAAAGAAACAAATGGAACAGAAACTCACATCACATCTTCTTTTTCACAAGGAGGGTAATTTTATTCTAAGTACACACCAAGTGCCTCCTTGGAAACTAACATTATATATTTAGAAAACTGGTTTATTTTTGCATCATGTCTTGGCATTTTCTGACCAGAATACGGTAATAAGAGTGCCTTGCTCTCTTACAGAGAGAGAGGGGGCCCTCTTGGATGTTCAGTATTATGTACCAACTTAGAGTCACAGGACACAGATATTTGGTCAAGCATTATTCTGGATGTTTCTGTGAAGATATTTTTACACAAATTAATATTTAAATCAATAGGTTTTGAGCAAAGAAGATTATTATCCATTATATAAGTGAGCCTCAGTCGATCAATTAAAACTGTGAGTCAAGCAATAGAAAAATCACCTCCCATATGGACAGGGACGTTTTGTTCCTGCCCTTTCTCTAGACTCAAGCATTATCAGGAACTCCCTGGTTCCAACCTGCTGGCCTCTCCTGTATGTGAGTCATGCATTGAGTAGCAGTGGGGTATGTCCTGAGAAATGCATCATTTAGCAATCCCATTATTGTGTAAACAATTGCAGGTACTTTTGCACAACCCCAGGTGGTACAGCCCATCACACACCTGGTTACAAACCTCTACAAAATGCCTCTGTACAGGAGACAACATAATACCTTGACAACACTTCTGTTTTACTTAGGGTCTCTATTGTTGGGAAGAGACACCATGACCACAGCAACTGTTATTAAGGGAAACATTTAATTGGAGCTGGCTTACAGTTTCAGAGTTTTAGTTCATTTTCATCATGGTGGGACATGATGGCCTGCAGGCTGGAGAAGGGACTGGAGAAGTAGCTGAGAGTCCTGCATCTTGTAGGCAAAAGGAAGTGAATTGTTTCATTGGGCATGATTGTTGAGAACTCAAAGCCTGCCTCCATAGTGACACACTTCCTCCAACAAGGCCCCACTTCTTATAGTGCCTGCCATTAGGGGTTACTTTCTTTCAAGCCACCATAATCTCTAAACATAGGTACAACAATAATATTGTTACAAGATAAAGCCTATAAGCAAAGCTGGGAAGGGCACCCACTATGCACAAAGCTCAAGAGAGCCAGTGAGCCATTTTGGAACTCTTCCAGTTGCAAGCACCTACTGGATATGGCTCCTTTAGACTAAACACATGAAACAAAATGAACTTGAGTCACTTATTTTGTGTTAGTAGAAACAATTCAATGCATAGAAAATTGGTGATACGCTAACACAAATGATTTTATTTTCAAAGATATAAGCACCAGTTCAATTTTACAATAGACAAAGAATGTGGAAATAAATATCAGTCAAGCCAGTCGGAGTTCACAGAACTAAAACACAATACAGTCAGAGGGAAACAAAGTATCACGGACTGCACATGACTGATTTTTAGCTGGCAGCTCAGCATCTCTAAACACAAAAATGACAGCATCGTGATGGCTGCACTGCTAGTTCCATTACAATATTCTGAGACTGACATCATTTACACAGTGCATAACTGACAGAGACATTGCTATGTATGCACGACTGCACACATGTACACTCATGTGCATGTACAAACAAAAATGGTTCTTTCTCTGGAATAGAGATTTTCATGTTGAGATTTAGTAATAGAACTTGTCTGTCAGAGGGGTTTTAGAGAAACAAAATATTAATGGTGGGTCTTGTAAATTGGTTCTGGGGTTTCTAGGATCCCAGTAGACATAGAATACATTGATTCTCCGATCTAATTAGATGTAAATGCACCAATTACTACTTCCAACAGTAAAGGAAGTGCATATAGTCTATTTTAGGATGTAGCAAGAGGGATATGGTATGTAATCATTAGATACTTCTATTCGACGATGTACAAATTTATAAGGAGGTTCTAGATGTCTATAGACATGATAGCTTTGAATGTATTTGTCAAACTAAGGAGTGTAAAGTGAGACAGACTGGTTATTCTCAGTTTCGCTGAACAAACTGGGGAGAGATTGGAATGAGCTCAAGGACTCATATTCCTGGCCAAGTGTTCTATAAATGATTTGAAACTATATTTGCCTTCCCTGCAGAGAGACTCAGATCTGTAACCACTGGGGTTGAGCTTGCAAAGCAAAACAAAACAAAAACAAACAAAACAGCATAATTTCATCATCCACATAGTTGAAACACATAGTTACAACACCAACTGAACTCCCAGGCCCTCAGACTTCCTGTTATTTAATTAAGGACATTGATTAAGAATGCACAGGATTAAGAAATGGGAATGGGGGTATATGGGAGTGTGATGAGCTTGGAGACTTTGATGGTAATTAAGACATCCTGCGGGGTTATAAATTTAAGATATGTGTGTATGTATATGTGTGTGTGTTTGAGAGAGGGGAGAGAGAGAGAGAGAGAGAATATGATATAGCAAGAAAAGAGTCCTATGCAATCGAACCACTTTTCCCTATAACTTCCTGTATCCTCAGGAGCAGCAGGACNNTGCAATCGAACCACTTTTCCCTATAACTTCCTGTATCCTCAGGAGCAGCAGGACCCTCTTTTGTATATGCCACTCCTACTGGATAATGCAGCATTGTTATGCCTGCCTAAGTTTTAGCTCTAGATGAGCAAACTACATCTTGCCCCAGGAAGTAGGTACTTTGATGATTTGTGCCTTAGGCTTAACAATGATCTCTAGTAAGGTCAGTAGCAGTTCAAATCTGCTTCTCAAATGGAAAGTAGTTGTCTACAAAGGGTAGAAGGGCTTTGTTTCAGAATCCTAAAGGTTCTACGCTACTGACAGACAATTCCCTTGAGCTTCATAGCCTGTAGCCTAATTGGCAAAATAATATGTGACAACTAGGACTCGAGTCTCTAGATGTTGGCCAGTTACAAAGTTCAATTCATTTATTTCTCAGTGAATAGTTATGGTCATTTAATATCTTGTATCTTTTTAATCTATATTTTTCTTCTTTTTACCTAGCATTTAATTGTTTCAGGAAAGAAAGTGACTCCGATGGCCATTATTCCATTGCAGTCAGAAGAAAGAGGAAACTTCTACGTTATCTTAAAGATTGTCATTATTGTTAGGGAATGTCTTTGGACTTGGCAGCAAGCCATGAGGCCTTTCCTACACGTATGGTAGAAAAAAAACTTGGACTTGAGGACAAACTATAGCTGAACACAGACTCACCATCTGTCTTTCAAACACAGTAACCTATCTCTTCAGAGATCCTTTTGGAGACTTCCTCTTCATACTATGCAGGGAGCATGCGCACCAGCTTGTTGCTAACTTTGAAGCTTCACAAGTGTGGTGCATTAGTATCTGAATCCCCAAATTCCATAGACATATCAACTTCTCTCACTTTTACCCATCTTAAAACTGACAGTTCTCTGTGAATATACTATGTCCTAATCTTCAGTGGAAAAATACATTGTTGACCTTGTTTTGTGAAACTTAGAAGTGAGAAGCCAGATCATGCATTCTGCATAGGCCATTCTGTAGTCATGGACTTAGTCCATTTTAAGCCCTGACACCCAGACAGCTGAAAATGTGTTTCACCTATT
This sequence comes from Ellobius talpinus, assembly GCA_001685095.1. Taxonomy (NCBI): domain Eukaryota; kingdom Metazoa; phylum Chordata; class Mammalia; order Rodentia; family Cricetidae; genus Ellobius; species Ellobius talpinus. The sequence continues at coordinate 17,463 of LOJH01022577.1, forward strand.
TGTTTCAAACGTGTTTCACACATAGAACATGTTTTAGTTTCTCCCTTTCTCTGGTTTATTCTCTGTTTCTGTAATAAAGTATTCTGATCAAGGCATCTTGGGAAGGAAAGGGTTTACTTTAGTTTATACTTCTGGATAACAATGTGCCACTGAGGAAATTCAGAGAAGAAACTCGAGGAAGGAACCTGGAAATAGGAACTGAAGAAGAACCACACAGGAAGGCTGCTTACTAGCTTGCTTCCCAAGGTTTTCTTATATAGCCCAGATCTATTCTCTCAAGGGTGGCACTACTGCACAGTGGGCTGGGAACTCCAAAAACAACAATCAAGATTATATCATCTCCACAGGCCAATCCAATCTGGGCAAACTCTCAGTTGAGACTGCTTCTTCCTGAGTGATTTTTACTTATACTCGTTGACAATGAAACTAACCAGGATACCCTCCAAATTATGCAGAAGGCAATTACAATGTTGCAGTACAAGCTCTGTTGAAGAAATAAATACACTTGGGGTCACTCAGCTTTGGTAGTGTGTGATTTTATTTGCCAGGGTTCACAGAAGTTTAATTAGTGACAGAAAAGTACGCGAAACATCAAAAAATGAGCTAAACTTGAAAGAATAGCGAATCATATTGACACTGACAGAATCACAAAGACAGAAGGATGCAGACACCTAAGAAGATAACTACCCTCAGTCTGAAATTCTGAATGCAGATTGGTTGTCACAAAGGAGCATGGGGGACGCGGGGACACAGAACACAAAAAAAAACAAACAACAACAAAAACAATTGGTGAACACATGGTAATCAGCACATTTATAAACACCCTCAGTAGAAGGACTTTAGAAAGGGCTCTATTTCATTTACTGGGAAAGAAAATGGAAGCACAAGCGAACAGGAATTTATAAGGATGAATGTAGGAGTGGCAGCTACAGTATTCAAATCTAGGTGAGGGTTGGCTAATCTCAATCCTGATAATGATGCTCTTCATCATATCTAAAAACAAGAAGAAACCACAGTAGCCCAGGCATTGATAATAGAAGTGAACTTTACATTCTGTTCAAAGAAACTAAGTGAAGACCTATAACTGAAAATAAAATGGGAATTATTTCAAGAAGATAGGGAAAATAAAATCAATAGATTAAAATTTTAAAGTGAAAATTTAAAAAAAAAATTGACTCAATTACATTAAATTCAAATACGATTGTGGGGGGAAAAACCCACCCACTATGATCCAGGAGTTGATGAGACAGTCACCAGCAAGTCATATTGATAAAGTAGATCTGGCCCAAAGTAAGGCTCTGATGGTTTCATGTTGGACAGAAATAATCTCACAGAAAGCAAGCATTGTCCATGAGCACTGTGAGCCATAAAAATGAGCCACAGAAATCAGACAAATAAATACCAATCAGCCCCCTCCCCAGGCACAACGGAAGGAAAGCCAGCTCTAAGATTTCGAGCCAGTCACAGTCTTTATTTTACTTTACTGTCCTTAGTAAGGCTACCATTTGCCAAATATTTAGTTTTTAAAAGATCAATTTTCTCACAACACTACAACTGAAACAAGCAGCCTCCATCCTTAAAAATCTCCCCAGGGAAAACATGAATCTAATAGTAGGTCCTTAATACAGTCACCTACCAAGGTGTACCCCAGTCGCTAAGGTACTCCTGTTTGATGATCCACTATTGTCTGAGAGCATTGACTTCCAGAATCACAGAAATTGAAATGGAATTAGCTCACTTTCCCATCAACTTGTTCATGGATCAGGTTTTAAAATAACCTCACAAAACCCAATTCCTCATAATTCCTGGTGTTTCCATTTTTTTCAAAAGTGTATAGTGCTCTAATAAAGATTTCCAAGGGTGACCAAGCATCCTTTCTCATAAATGTGATGCCTCTGTCCTTTCCCACACACCATAGTTACATAATTTAGTATTTTTATTTATATTGATGAACATACAGCTTGTTAGGTTTATTTATATGTATTAACACAAGAAGTTATTCCTTAGTATATATTTTAAATTAATATTCATTATTGATAAGATTTTATGTAGGTGTCTATGTGTATATGAGTCTATCTATGTATAAGCATGTATATTTAGTTTTCATATGTGCATTTAAAATCTAATAACATATTAATGTATGTTGTACTAATATGTACAACATACATATTAATGTATGTTGTACTAATATGTACAACTATTCATTTTTTGTGTATAATTTACTATTTTTTAAACTTTTTCTTTTCTTTTTGAGGTTATCATATAATTACATTATTTTGCCTTTCCCTTTCCTGCCTCCAAATTCTCCCATATACCCATCCTTGCTCTCCTTTAAATTCATGACTTTTTTCGTTAATTGTTCCTACATGCATATATGGATATACA
>LOJH01022578.1:0-19847 GCA_001685095.1 Ellobius talpinus
ACTGGGACTGATGGAGCATGTGATCACACTGGACTCTCTGAATGTGGCTGACAAAGAGAGCTGATTGAGAAGCTGAGGACAATGGCACTGGGTTTTGATTCCATTGCATGTACTGGCTTTGGGAGCCTTGTTTGTTTGGAAGCTCGCCTTCCTAGACCTGGATGGAGGGGGGAAGACCTTGAAATTCCCACAGAGCAGGGAACCCTGTCTGCTCTTTGTACTGGAGAGGTAGAGGGAAGGGGAGGCAGGAGGGGGAAGGAAATGGGAGGAGCGGAGGAGGTGGAAATTTTTAATAAAAAAAATTTATATAAAGACAAACATTGCAATAATAAAAAAAGAAGACTACATCGGATTAATCTATGTCCTTTGCATATGTCCAACAGTTGTGTAGGTTCATCTCCATGTGTAACTCCTAACAGTGTGAGCCGAGAGTGTCTCTGACTTTTTACCTGGTTTGGGTACCCTATCTCTCACACTGGGTTGTTGTCCTCAGCCTTAACACAAGGCAAGGTGCTTAGTCTTACTACAACTTGATATCATATTTTGTTGATATCCATGGTTTGCTTGACATTTTTAGAATAGAAATAGCAGAATATTTGGATTGTTATGGCAGTAGGTAGACAGGAGGTGGGTGGAAGTTCTCAGAGAAGAGGAGGTAAGAGAAACTGCAGTTGGGATGCAAAATAAATAAATAATTTGAATAAAAATAATTCTTATTCTACTTTTGCAGAGAAAATTAATAATGGAGTGACATTGCTTATAAGTTGGTATATTTTAATGTAAAAGCTATTACAGTATCTTCATTCCATTGTCAGATTGGATTGTAATTTTAATAATAATTTAGCTTAGATATATTGTATTTAGTGGGTTTGAATGCATGCAGAAACCTGAATTTAAGCAACCTGTATTGCAGATTTGAAATGTCTTCTGCTGACATTCAAATATAAAGTTTTAAACAAGGTTTTATTTTACATTTAAAAATTTAGAAGATGCAAGTTCTGCAGGAAAGTATAAAGTGACATTTTTAATTCCCATCAGATCATCCTACAGATCATGGCTGTAGGGCAATTTTATCAACTTAGCTAGGAGATATCTTTCTGTTGGTTTTAGTCTTTGTGTGAATTTCTAATGTTATAAGAAATTAAACCTTTCAGTAGTAAAGTGACTACACTATATGATCTTATAAATTCCTGAGACAATATAGTTCTCAGTTTTCTGAATAATTATGACCTTGGAGGTGATGAGAAAACTGACACACATCTATAGAGATTAAAACTTTTATAGTCTTCTACTTTGGGTCTAGTGGTTATCCCTATGACAAATCTATGTGATAAAAATGAAGATTCAGTGTCCTACTTTACCCAATGGTATCCTGAGAATTCTTCCATAGGAAAAATGGAATCTTGAAAAACAGTGCCTGCAATTCAGGAAAAATTTCCATTCTCATACATTTAAATAATTTTATTGGTTTGGATTTAATAATAAACACATAATTTGAGAATATGCATCATTAAATCAATAATATCATAGCTCATGATAAAGTTTGAGGCTGATTTATATTTTTCAGTGGCCTCCCTTGCCCTCCATTAACACAACCAAGGGCTTAAAATTGCCATGCAGAAAACCCTCAAGGTCTTAAGAAATTTCACTCCACTTCTTCTGTCCTATAAAGGTGTTTTCTCTGGTTTCTTAATCATGGCCCTATGAAGACAGATTGTGTGTTTTGTGTATGTGTGTGTGTTTGTATGTGTTTGCATGTTTGTGCCTGTTTATGTGTGCCTATATGAGTGTGTGTGTTTGTATGTTTGTGTCTGTTTAAGTGTGTCCATGTGTCTGTGTGTGTGCACCTGTGAGTGTATGTGCATGTGTGTATGTGTTTGTGTCTGCATCTCTCTATATGTGTGCATTATTTTTGTTTGTGTTTGCACATGTCTTTCTTTTTGGATGTCTGTGTGTGTCTATGTGTGTCTGTGTTAGTGTTTCTATGTGTTTATGTGTATTTGATTGTGTCTATGTATCTCTGTGTGTATTGTGTATTTGTATGTGTCTGCATATGTGTGTCTCGGTGTGCATATGCATGTGTGTGTGTCTTTGTATATGACTGGGTTTGTTCATGATTGTTTCTATGAGTGTTTCTCTCTGCATGTGTGTGTACTTTGTGTATTGGTGCGGGAGAATTGTCTGTATTCTGTCAATCATATTTTAAATAAACACTGNATAAACACTGATTGGCCAGGCAGGAAGTATAGGTGGGTCAACCAGACAGGAAGTTGATGCGGAACAATGAGAACAGGAGAATTCTTGGAAGGAGGAAGTTGATTCCTCCCACTCCTGCCCAGACTCCGAAGAAGCCAGATGTAAGCTGCCCCACTGAAAAAGGTACTGAGCCACATGTCTAGCATAGATCAGAATAATGGGTTAATATAAGCTACAAGAGCTAATATGTAGCCTGAGCTATTGGGCCAATCAGCTTTATAACTTATAGGGATTTCTGTGTGATTTTCTTTGGGGCTTGCCAGCTGTAGGGTACCAAGTGGGACAGAAAACCCCAACAAGCCAGCCCTCATGTTACAGTGTATATGTGTGCTTGTGTGTGTATTATTGTGTATCTTAATTTGTGAGTCTGTTTGTGTGTGCTCTGTGTGTATGCATGCTAGTATGTGTGTCTGTATGTGTGCTTCTATGTACAGGTGTTTCTATATATGTGTGCCTTTATGTTTGCCTTTTGTGTTCATAAAACAATCTTCTTCTTTTGGTTATATGTCAGACTTGCTTCTGCCTTATTATTTTTTAAGAAATACATGTGCAAGCTTGGCTGTCGTGGCTGAGGCAGGTGGATTGCTGTGAGTTTGATGCCAGCCTGGTCTACAAGAGCTAGGTGCAGGACAGTCTCCAAATCTACAGAGAAACAGAGAAACCTTGTCTCAAAAAAGTGTTTAGCTGAATAAAATATTTCTTCACCTTCTTTAACGGTATATTTGCACTTATTAGCTATTTTCTTTAGAAGAAGGAACTTTAGGCTTATTGAGGACACATTTCCTATGACTACGTTATACTGTCTAGCTAAGATCTTTTGAAAAAATGTGTTTACATCTCTTCTATGCATCAGGAAGCTCTGTAAAATTTCTACTTGTCCTTTATTAGGAGGAATTTTCTACCCACTTACATCCTTATTATCTTTAGGAGTTTCTTTTTTCAAGGAAAAGGCCTATCTAGGGAGCCTAGGGGAAGCCTATCTGGCATTCAATTCACATATCCCCATAGGTCCTGCAAGAGCTCACATTCCATCTCCAGCTACATGTTATATTTTTACCTCTGATCCTCTTGCCTGCTTTTTGACTGCCCTGCATTCCTTCCATTCATATTTGGCCCATTTGATCTAATAACATCATTTCAAATCTCCAGAGGGGCATCCAATTTTCCTCAGAATTCAGTCTACTTGAGTGTGCTGTGATTCAAGTCTGTGATAGTTTCAAATAATTTTATCTGTCTTTCTCTTTCTCTGAAGCCTGGATCACTATTTTTGCAACCATACAAACACTATATGTTGACATATAATGATTTTTTGATGTGAATTATAATACACAAATAGAATATTTATAGGACTTTCTAAGATCTGATATGTTCTTTAAATAATTTTGTAGTGAGATTGCATTAGTTTATCTTCTAAATATGAGTGATACTTATGATATTCAATCTCTCCACTATATTATAAAAATTATACATTACATATTTAGCTAGCAATATACAATCAGCACTAAATATGCTGAGGTAAATATGCATAATACTCATGATTTTAACTAAGTGAGGATATTCAGCTAACAGAAATTTGCTAGGTGAGATAACATAATCACTAGTTAATGACATAAACTTTTATAAAAATAAGGGTTCTCTAAAATATATCTCACATATTTCTCACCATGTGAGCTGACAAAAACTTGTTATTCTAAGTATTAATTAGTGTATTATATATATATATATTTATTTTGATGATTTACTTATGCTTTGTTTATATTTACTTATGTTTTGTTTTATTGTAATCTAAAAAAATCAAAGTAAATTCAGAATATTAATATATATATTTAACTCACTTGCTTTGTGATTATCAGTAACATTATTATCAAGTGAATGTACTTTAAGGTCAAATTAAAAATAGTAAAATTATGGAATATATACAAATACTAACATATTTTTCAATATAATTTTTATATAGAATATTGTAGACTACTTTTGTGCTTTTCAGAGACTGGATCTTGAAACTTTCACAACCTCTTTTCCACTAAACTGCTATTTTGCTAGCAGTAAGGATCATGTCTACTTTCTGAAATATTTAGAAAATGTAGTTGATTTAAATTTTCAAAAGATTCAAACATTATAAAATCATGTTGTGTATACATATTCCAATTACTTTCATCACTTTTATAAACTAATTGCATTTGAACATAAAAGAAACCATGAGAAAGAGAGATATTACAAAACAGGCAATAATGAATAACTGAGTATAAACATAACGTTACTATATCTTAGAATTTGTCTTACACACTCTAGGCTGAATCATACCTTTTTCATTTGTATGTTTTAGTTCAAGATGATATTGTGGCTGTAATTGGAGTGAGGATTAGAAAGAGTTGGTAGAAGTAAATGAGGATACAAAATGATTCTTTGGCCTGGTAGAGCACATGCTCTGAGCCAGCACTGCTTGCATTACTGCCATGTGAGCCAGCCGGGGAAGGAAGGAAAGCCTTCCACTTCTACGATCCAGCCCAGATTGTAAGTTTGTTCTTCACCACCTATGGTGTGGGAGAATTATCTGTATTCTGTCAATCATGTATTTTAATAAAATGCTGATTGGCCAGGCAGGAAGTATAGGCGGGTCAACCAGATGGGAAGTAGAGGTGGGACGATGAGAATAGGAGAATGCTGGAAAGGAGGAAGCTCATTCCTCTCAATCCTGTCCAGATCACAGAGGAAGCAAGATGTAATCTTCCCGGCTGAGAAAGGTACTGAGCCATGTGGCTAACATAGACAAGAATAATGGGCTAATANATTTTAATAAAATGCTGATTGGCCAGGCAGGAAGTATAGGCGGGTCAACCAGATGGGAAGTAGAGGTGGGACGATGAGAATAGGAGAATGCTGGAAAGGAGGAAGCTCATTCCTCTCAATCCTGTCCAGATCACAGAGGAAGCAAGATGTAATCTTCCCGGCTGAGAAAGGTACTGAGCCATGTGGCTAACATAGACAAGAATAATGGGCTAATATAAGTTATAAGAGCTAATAAGAAGCCTGAGCTAATGGGCCAAACAGTTTTATATCTTATGGAGATCTCTGTGTGATTTTCTTTGGGGCTTGCCTGCTGTGGGGTTTTGGGTGGGACAGAAACCCCAACGAACAAGCCGGCCCTCATGTTACACACCTATACAAGAGTGATGGTGATAATTTGTTATGTGGCTTCTTAGGTTTGTAAGAGTATATTATGGAATCCCCAAACTGACTAGTGTCATGTACCACAGAAGTGGATTTAAAGAGAAAAAAATAATTAAATTTAAAATATGCTATTACAGATTTTATTAAAAGAATAGGTACATATCAAATTAGAGACTAAAGGATTTTAGAACTTTGTGATAATATTATTATTGTGTGTTATGAAAGGAAATCACAAGCATTATAACTAGCTTTCTGTTATAAGCTAGCACAGGAAATCTTCACTTAAAAACAGATAACAATCAGTGAAAGCTTGGCATTTTCCACCTACCTACTTTTAAATTACTTACTATGTTTGAATATTCCTCAAATGTTAATATACACCCAGATAATTTCTCATTAAATTCTTTTAAGTCCTGTATCTGAAGTGTGAAATGGCTTCAGCAATAACCTACATGTTTAAGAGCTTATTGGGTGCCTCCTGACTATCAATTCTAGAAGGTTTCAATGCATGCTATTGCAGTCTATAATATGCACAGATTTTTCTTTAAATTAATAACTGTATAAAATTATTCAAGAGATTTATAAACAGTTTAAAGTAAAATTATATACAATCATTACTGGTTATAAGTTATGTATATGAAGTTAAAATAAGCATTAATGGATAGGAAAATGTGAAAATCTAATTAAATGTTTACCTAATTACTGATTACTAATAGCTATGAATACAGTTGTACTTTCAATTGTTGTTTCAAAGTTTAGACAATTGCCATTGCAATAAAGGAACATTTGTTAATTATTAATAAGTTTATTATAGCATTTCTATTTGAAATTTTTAAATGTTTCTGTTTTATAAACTTAATATTAAGAAGGAAAACATTAAATAATATTTGTAAATGATTATAAATAAAAAGTTATATTTTTAGTCATTAAAATTTTCTTTAATTTAGATACTTTTTACCAAATCAGAGAAACAAAAAGATTTTTAATTTGATTTTAAATAATAAACACTTAAATGATAAAATCACATTATTCAAATTTCTGATATATATGTCTCAATGTCTAAGGCATAAATCAAAATACAGGAGGTTATCTAAAGTGTACAAATATATTAATAAAACCTGGCTAAGATGAATAATTGGATGCAATTCTGTTTTTTCCAGTTTAAATTTTTATTTATTTGAAATTAAAACATAATTACATTTTTTTTCTGCCTCCCCTTTAATTTCTCTAACCCTTTTTATATATCTCACCTTGGTTCCCCTCCAATTTATACACACCATACACACACACACTCACACACACACATGAATACATAAATATATAAATAAAACCTGTTCAGTCCATACATGTTACTTGTGGTTATATTATTTTAAGAATGATCACTTGGTATTGGATAACTGGTTATCCAATATTTCCAAGGAAGTCTAGTTCTTCTGCATTTCATTTCCCTTTGTTGAAATTCATCACTTTTTAAAAATTTACTTTACATACCAACCACAGTTTCTCCTCCCTCCTCTCCTCCCATTTCTTGCTTTCCTTCTAACCCCTCTATCCACTCATCCTCTGTTATTCATAATGAGTAAGGCCTCCCATGGAAATCAACAAACCATGGGACATAAAATTGAGGCAGAATCAAGCTCCTCCCACCTCATCAAGGTGTACCACTACAGGGAATAGGCCCAAAGAGCCAGCTCCTGCATCAAAACAGGTCCTGGACTCACTGTTTTTGACCCCACTCAAGGACAATCTACCCAAACGTCACCCAGATGCAGAGGGCCTAGGTCTCATCTACACAGGCTCCTTAGAATTATATTAATCACTTAAAATTAAACTGACAGCATAACTGAACCTATGTACTGCAATTAATAACCAATCTTAAACTCCTTAAGTTTTGTAATGAGTGCTTATAACAATCACATAAAATATAGGATATGGAAAAATAGTGTTCAGACCAACATTAGTATTTATAAGTAATTTTTAAAGAGAAAAAAAGAAAGTAAGGGCAAAAAGAAAAAATAATCTCAAAACAATAGACCATATGCATGTGGGAAATATTTCTTCAATAACCCAAATAAGTAAGACAAAGCAAACAAAGGGCAATTGGAAATAATGAATTGTTATGAAGTGTAACCTTATAAAAGTGCTGTATATAATGTAAATGTTAATGAAACCAAAAACTCTTCCTTTATAATCAGTAGTACTTCAGTGTTCTCTTTGGGCTGACAATAATTTGCAAGCTGCTCAACCTCTCCCCAGCAATTCTTACTGTTTACATGGTCTTGAAGAGAGACCGTGCAATCCTGTGTGATGATATCTTGTTTGTACATACAAGGCTTTCCTGATGATCAGAGGGTGGAGCTAGCTACTAGCTAATCATAGGGGCCTGAAGGTTAATACAGACAAACAAAACATGTTATGGTTGGCCAGAGAGAGGAAGTGATAAGGCGGAAGAAATAGGAACTAAGTCTCTTTTTGGCTGGGAAGCACAGTAGGTAAGATAGCTGGGGTTTGGCTCCTTCATCTTTATGATCTCTCAACATTTTCCCCACTATCTGTCTCCAGGCTTCTATTCATAAAACCTATTAGAACTCATGCTACAATCCTGTTAGTTTCATGAACTACCTGCATGTTTGTTTTGAGACTTGCTTCCTTTCGAAGTCTTATAAGGTTCATTTATAGATGTTAGGACATCACCTCCATACTAGAGAAAATGTTCCAATATTGAGGAAATAGCTAAACAAATGTGTACTCTATACCTCTGCTCTGCTACTTAACAATGATAACTTGGAATAGCTGCACAATATCCTCAACTTTGCTCTCCCTGTAGGATGATCCCAAGCGCTGTGAATGACTTTGTGTACAGAAATATCACCAAGGAAAATTGTAAATTAAAGGTTGATAAATATTAAGACATGATCTCCAAACATGACATACTGAATCAGGCTCTGACCACATGTAGTAAAGAACTTAAAAAGACTGCAGAAGTATTACAAAGAAGAGAAGATTGGGAACAGACAGTATAATAGTGAAAGTTACTGAAATCATGAATTAGAGATAGAAAAGCAGAAACTGGAAACTCATAGGCAAAAGATTAATACATGTATCCTATGATTAAAACATTGGCTGACCAAAAAGAAATGCAGTTTAGGGGTGACCTCTCTGAAACTGGTCTAAAATAGACAATGTATGTGTCTTAGGTATATTTCTATTGCTCTGATGACACACTTTCACCAAAAGCAAGTTATGGAAAAATATTTGTGTTTAAGGATCTAGAGGAATTAAAGCACAGTATAATGCATAAACATGTCGGTTAAGTGGAAGACGTGACAGAACCAGAAAGCTGACCTGATGGAACACATCTTCAACTGTAAACATCATAGATGATATTGCTGACCAGTAGAGGCCAAAATCTTCCGTAAGGTGGCAGCTTTCTCCAAGCTTGACAACATGGAGGAATTCCTCCCCCTGGCACAGCTTCCTGCTCTCTACCTGGACTTATCTGAAGGATGTCTTAGGCACAGGATTCCTGACTTATCTCAAGGGTGACCATTGACACAGTCACCAGCAAACACTCTTTCCTTGATGAACCACATAGTAATTAGGAAAGTGCTCTAGCCATTTTGATAGGATCCTAATGCCACATTCAAAGCCATGTTATAAGAGCGTGATACTTAATACAAATTAAGGTTTGTCCCCAGGCTCCCCAATCCCATATAATCCTTATACTCTGGGATAAAATTGTGTTGACTTGTCTTCTGGACAGCTGTCTCCATTCATGCTCATGAGCCACATAAAAAGCTTTCTGTCATCACTACTGCCTCTTGCCCTTTCATCCCGGTGGCCAACAAGCCAGAAGGGAAGGATGAACCCACACATAAGCACAACACAGAATGAACTAGACATAGGGTAAGGCTATGAACTCTCAAGCCCACATCCACCAACATCCTTTTTCCTGTATACCCAAATAGTGCCAACAAATGGAGACAAAATACTTAAAAGCAAAAATTTCTGAGAACATTTACTTCAAACACCACAGACTAATTAAACTTGTGTAGTCATAGCAGCAGCTAAATGTCTTGTCAAAGAAAAACTGCACATTTTAAAATAAGTCCTTAAAAAGAAGACAGATATAAAGCAAAATCTAGAATCAATGCAGTTTCATTCATCGACAAATAATTAGACATGTAAAAGTACAGAAATGTGGTGTTGTCCTTGGTCAATAGAAATTTACTGTGCTTAGAACTACATCTTTTATTAATAGGACTTCAAAAAGCTATTGTAAAGCATTTAGTATTAAAGGAAACCATGGCAACAATACACATATACTATTTAAGTGTAAAATAGACAAAGTTATAATAAAAGAAGAAAATTACATTTTAGATTTAAAAAGTAAGTTTTAAAAGCTACATTCTCTGTGTAATAGTCACGACACATTTGAAATTGTAGAACAAAGTATGAATTGTAACAAAGCAAATAGAATTCATTCAATCCACAAAAAAGAAAACATATCAAGATAATTTGAAATCATTGAATCTCTGTAATTAATAATTAAAGATTCATAAAAACACATGAGTCTGTACATACAAAGAAGAGGAAGAAAATGAATAATAGCAGAAATACCTGCTACACTATTTCCCCTAACAAAAATTAAAACATACAAATCATCATATTGAAAATTGTGGTATAGGTTTGAGTACTTTAGAAAATAAATTCAATTAAAAGTCATTACAAGGTGAGGTAACTAACTGAAAAAGAACCCAATTTTTATAAGAAAATAATACTTGTAATAGTGTAATTTTCATACAAAAGTTTGGAAATGTTTTAAATTTGTATTTATAATCACAAATTTCTAAAATTTAAAATTAAATCATGAACCATTAGGATTAAGAAAATTGATAAGATTCATTTTCTTTTTTTTTTTTTTTGAGACAAGGTTTCTCTGTAGCTTTGAAGCCTGTCTTGGAACTAGCTCTTGTAGACCAGGCTGGCCTCGAACTCACAGAGTTCCACCTGCCTTTGCCTCCTGAGTGCTGGGATTAATGGCATGTGCCACCACCGCCCAGCTTCAAAATTCAATTTTTAAAGATAAAGTTAAACAACAATTAGGAAAAGCAAATAAATTTGTATGTAAACATAGAGATATACTGGTAAACATTAGCGAGGATTTTAAAGATGTATATTAACATATTTCAATTTATTCTGAACCAATGTTTCCTGTAATAAAACATTTAACTTTATTTCTGCTCACTAAAATTGTCATTTTCTAGTTTTTTCTAAGAAAATGCCTTCATTTGTTGACAAAAGTTTCTCTCCCGTCTGGTCCCTCAACCATTCAGTCCCAAAGAAACATACAGAGGTCTATGTTAACTATAAACTGGTTGGCCTAGTGGCTCAAGATTTCTTCTTAACTAACTCTTACATCTTACATTAACTCATAATGCTTGTCTGTGTTAGCCACGTGGCTTGGTATCTTTTATCAGTGAGGCATTTTTTATCCTCTGAGTCTGGGTGACAACTTCAGACTCAGTCTTTCCTATTCCCAGAATTCTCCTGTTCTGGTCACTCCACCTATACTTCCTGCCTGGCTACTTACTGTCAATCAGCATTTTATTAAACAAATGTAAATGACAAATCTTTACAGAGTACAAGACCTTTGACATGCAACAATTTATAAAACAAAATTATCATTATTAATTACAACTGATAAAATTTATGTACTTTTTAACTTTTGATACTACAAAATCAGTTTTACGTTGTTTTCCTAAATTTTGCATTCTACCTGCTATTCATTGTAGTTCTTTAAAAGTAATGTAATTTTTCTCAAAGGAAAGATACCAAGATTTATTTTTATTAAGTTAATTACAGTATACTTAACCTGTTCTTGAGAAGAGTGTACTTAACCTGTTTCTGACTTAGAGAAGACTATGTAAGTGGAATTTTGTAACTGATGTAATACAGTTCATATCTCATATGTACAATATGTTTGGTTATCATTGTTATTTATAGATAGTGATTGTGTCAAAAGGAAAACAAAATATGTGAGAGCATGTAGTCCAAAAGCAACATGGATAGGAAAGGGAAGAACTCAACGCAAGAATGTGGTGTTGGGAAGTTAAAGAGGCCATGGTTGACAGCTGCTTGTTAGCTTGTTTACTATGGCTTTCTCAGCTTACTTATTATACTATCTAGGAATACCTGCATAGGAATGGATCCATCCAAATTGACTAGGACCTCCCAGAGCATCCTCCCTTAAGAAAATTACCCAGGGATTTGCCTGCAGTCAGTGTGAAGCATCTCATTTGATGCTCCCTTTTTCCAGAGGACTTAGCTATGTCAAGTTTGCCAAAACCTAACTAATGAAATTATTGGTCCACTATTATGCTAGTAGAACCATCTTGCCCAACATATCTATATTGTAACAGTCAGAATTTTGAACTAGGAAAGATCACTGATATAATTTGTCCCCCAGAAAAGTACATAAAACTTTTCAGCTTTATGAAAGCTAGGTTACAGGGAAAGTTTTCTGGTTGGTTTGTGATTGATTTCTCAAGGCTGTACAGCTAAGCTAAATATGTGATGTCTTCAGTAACAGGGATTTACTATATATTTATGGTGAGGAACCAAGTGCAAAGAAAAATCCCATGCAATGTTTGGCACGTGGTTTTGTTTTTAAAGTCATGACAAACAACAAACAAAGAAGCAGTCTGTAAACGAAGCTGTATGTTCTCCACAATGCAGCTGCACTAATATTACTAAAATGTCAGATTTTTCTCAAGTGTTTCCTAAAAAGTTTTACGAGTTATTAGGCAGAACTTTGAGGGTGGTGTGGTTTTAAATATGTCCTCTCTTTGTAAACATAGCATCAGTATCTTATTCCAAGAAAAATTATTAGTTACCTTTTAGTAATTATGTCTGCTGTGGGCAAATAGTGAATACGTATTTTTTTTGTAGAGTGCTGTACGATAGTCAGTGTTTGTAAGTGCAGCAGGTATCATAGTGGTCAGCACAATGACTTGTTAACAACAGTGTTAGTTCCAAAGGGGATTTGTTATTTGTTTTTTTTGTTTTGTTTTGTTTTCACAGAATTATTTTGTTGTTTGTACAAAAAAGTTAATTAGAAGGAAGAAACATTAATTTACAGCTTTAATGTGGGATGGAAATTTAATTTACTACAGGGTAGCAAACTACTAGGACTTTAATTACAGTTCTAACTTTAAAGAACTGTGAGTGATGCCTCAAATAAAAGTAAAATTGCTTCTCATCATGTACATTGACTCTACAACTATCTTTGTAGTTGAATGTTTACATGTCTCCAGACTCATACTTCTCAGTTCCAGATTACAAAGACTTCAATGGGAATGTCTGAAATGTCTAATAAGTAAATATTTTGGATTGTTCAGGAGCCTTAGCTTATGTAAAACTCAATCCTTACCCTTAAAAAATTGTTAGATTTTTTGGGGTATTTTTTTCTTTATAGGATTATTCTTTGGGGCATGTTTGACTTCTATATGTAAAATTAATAACGATTCAGATTCCCTATTGATACTAGATCTGATATGACAGAAAACTAAGAGCAAAGCCTACTCCATGCTGGGACACACCAAAATTAAAGCCCTTTCTCACACTCAGAGGCTTATAATTTCCGCTCCAATTGTGTTTATC
Source organism: Ellobius talpinus (assembly GCA_001685095.1). Lineage (NCBI taxonomy): Eukaryota > Metazoa > Chordata > Mammalia > Rodentia > Cricetidae > Ellobius > Ellobius talpinus. Next base: position 13,090 of record LOJH01022578.1, read on the forward strand.
TTTATGCATTAGAAGAAAAAATAATGAAAACTTTAATGTGATGATTCATTATTGTAAATTCATATTACAACTATATCAACATAAAACTCTTTACTTGCTATAGGCTATTTGTTAATTTCACAAAAGCAAGATAAATTTTCCTATGTAGTAAAGGCTATAAGAGGATGTAGTTACTCTAAGAGATTAACTAAATCTCTTAAAGCATATTTTAAATTAAAGAAGCATATTGAAGCAATTAATGCATCAATTTGTGGATGATCAAATTTAAGAATGATAAATCAAAAGTGACAGATTTAGAACATCTTTTATTCTCATTCCAAGCTTAATTTTACTTAGAAGGCTAAACAATGCTCTTTCCTATAAAGCATTATTTCCTTGGCTCGTACAAATGTAATGTGTTTCCTTCCAATTAAAATGTCAGGGTAACAACAGACAGCAAAGGGACAATGAATTCATTAATTTTTTGTAAACTCTTTTGAGAGTCTCTGGTCAGTTCAATAATGGAGTAATATGTCCTACACCAAAAACATGTCATGTCTTCAGCAACAGTGCCTGACATTCTAGTTATGGTGACTAACCTAGAATAATTGCAATACTGTCCATTATTTTGTGTGACAGGGGATGTCCCTGACTAATAACTTATTGGTAGGCAACCTATGTCTGGAACTGAGTATTTAATTTAACAACTTATGCCTTTTACAGCAAATTGTTAAAGGTTTCAATTTTGATTAAAAATAAACTTTCTGTGGATTAATAGATTCATGGCAGTACCTGTGATCAATATTAATAACAGCATGAGTAATCTACACATCATTTGGCTGATGAAGGATAGAAGCACATTGGAAATCCCTCTGTTTTGTTTGTAGGCTGTTTAGAAAGCAGTGTGGTTCAAGCCATGACAAAGATAATCGTTTCAAATACAGAGAACTTTAGACATTCAAATTAATAAAATAAAGGCCTATGTAGTTGGTGTCTTTTCTCTTTGGGGAATCCACCACACAGCTCCCTCACAAATAAATCATACAGAGTCTTACTCTTTCTTATAAATGCCTGGCTTTAGCTTGGCTTATTTCTAGTTAGCTTTTCTTAACTTAAGTCATCCTGTCTTTTGCCTCTGCACTTTTATCTTTCTCTATTTCTATTTGCCTTTCTTTGCTTCTTACTCCATGGCTTGCTGTGTAGCAGGGTGGCTGGTCCCTGATTTTCTCCTTCTTTCTCTCATTCCTCAATCTATTTCCCTAATTTCTCCTCCTTTTAAATCTCTCTGCCTTTCAGACCCGCCTATCCTTTCTCCTGCCTAGCTGCGAACCATTCAGCTCCTTATGAGATCAATCAGTTGCTTTTTTTACACGAAGAAACAAAGCTTCACAGAGTTAAACAGAAGCACCATAAAAGAATACAGCACATCTTTGCATTGTTAAACAAATGTTCCATAGCATAAACAAATGTAACACATCTTCAACTTTCAACTAATATTCTACAACAAACATATGTGTGTGTGCACGCGCGCGCACACACACACATACATATATTCATTAGGAAAATAAGAAATAAAGATGAAAAAGTAAGGAGGGAGATGAAGATAAGGTTCATCAGTTAAGAGAATTTGCTACACTTGCTGAGGATCTGAGTTTGGTTTCTACAATCAGCACAGCAATCTGTGACTCCAGTTCCAAGGGACCCAATTCCTTATTCGGTTATCTGTGGGTATTGGGCACACACATGGTACATGAACATATGTAAGCAAACAATCAAATACGTAATGCAAAAATATTTAATCGTGGGAAAATAGTAAATGGACAATTATTAATGAAATCATCATGACATAAAGTGAGAACATAGTATATAAAATTGAAATATACACTTAAAAGTGATTAAATGTAAAAAATCAGAGACAAAGCAAACACAAAATTCCGTTGTGACAGAGAAGCTATTGGCAATTTTTAAGTGCTGGTTTTGGGGAAAGTCTATTTATTTAAGAGTATATACCCTGGTAAGCTGCCCATACTTCAGTAAATGCCCACGTCAAAGACTATCTGAGTATCACAAATTATAACTGATAGATTAAAATATAAAGAACACTTTTGGGGTTGGATGGGAGATTAGTTAAAATATAAGGGAATCCAGATGACTAAAATCACAACATATTTTACAAATTCTCTAATAATAATTAAAATAGTGATATTTAAATTGATTTTTACTACATATTTATTATTTATTTTATTTCAGTTATAAATATATAAAATGAATTATAATGTTTCCTCTGCCTCATCTTCTCACAGATCATCCCTAAATCCACAGCCTTTACAACTCTACACCTTTCTTCCTTTAAGAAAACAAAAATGCAGATAGGAATAAAACAAAATGAGCCAATGGGAAAACAAAAGGAAATAAAATTAAATGGGAAGTGTATGAGAAAGGCACACACACACACACACAATCACCACATAAAAATCAAAAACAAACTGGAGCAATAATGTAAGTAAAAGTCAAGTAAAGTATAAAAATGTATAAACAAAGCAAATATGGAGCAAAATATATTTACAAAACTATAATTTGGTTTGTTTTGTTACTCATCTTTTTCTATACCTGTAGCTTGCACTGAAGTACGATTTAAGTATCAAATGTCCAGTGGAATTCACTTGGAGAAACTAAGTGAATTCTCCTTTTTGAGCAGTTGCCCATTGCAGATAGCCAGGTGGTTAGGGATGGGAGCCTGTGTCTACTTCCTCCTCTGAGAGTTGGGGAACCCATCATATTTGGAGCTGTTTTGGTTCTATCCATGTTTACATAGTCTTTGTGAGTTCATGGGGGCATTAGTCCTGTTGTGCCTGGAAGACACTGTTTTCCTGGTGACATTCATCTCCACTGGCTAGTATATTATTTCTCTGTCCTCTTCCATATAGATCCCTGAGCCCTGAGGTGAGGATATTGATGAATACTTGCCAGTTATTACTGAGTTGTGGTACTATATCATAGTTTCCATCTACTGCAGGAGGAACTTTATTTGGTGATGGTTGAATGAAAATGGCTGAGAAACCTTTAAAAATCAACACAAACTTCTGGGAAATGTAAATCAATACTACTTTGTGATTTCATATAAAACAAACAAAAATTGCCGAGTTAAATTATCCAGTTCCTCTTGGCAAGGATTTGGAATAAGAACACATCAGTTTATGATGGAAATGCAAATTTACTAAGCCAATGTGAAAGTCATTGTGGTATTTCCTAAACAAGCTTGGAATAGATCTCCAACAAGATCCATTCATCTATACCATTTCTGTCCACATGCCCAAAAGTTTCTACATCCTATTGCAGAGACACTATCTCATCAATGTTCATTGTGAGGCTATTCATAACATCTGGACCTCAAAAAGAGCATACATGCTCATCAAGAGATAAATGTATAATGAAAAGGTATTACTCAACTTTTAAAAGAATGAAATCATGAAATTTGCATGTAAATAGATGGATCTAGAAAAAGCATCTTGAGTGAGCTAACCAACACCCCAAAATACAAATATGGTATCAATTTTCCTTTTTGTATAAAAAGTTTGTTTATCTTTATGTTAATTTATTTTTAGTAACTGAACATGACAATAATAAATTGTTTTTTATTTTTATTTTATTACAAAATGTTATAAGATGAAATAAAAACCATCACACTAAAGCTTGACCAGGGAGCCCAACATAAGAAAAGTAGCCCCAAGAGCAAACACAAGAATCAGAGACTCACTCATTTACACACTCATGCATCCCAAAAAACACTACACTGAAATGTATATATCTCAGGATCTGCTGTACACCAGTACCATGGCAGGCCCATGCTTGCTGTTTCAGTCTCTGTAAGCCTATGAGTCATACTCAGTTGATTCAAAGGGCCTTGATCTCCTGATATCCTCCATCCCCTCTGGCTCTTACTCTCATTTATTCTCCTCTTCCATGAAGTTCCCTGAGTTCTGGAGGCAGGATTTTGATGGAGACATCCTATTTAGAGCTGGGTCTTCTAAGGATTCAACCTCTGCATGATATCTGGCTGTGGGTCTCTACATTTACCTTTGCTATGAAAAAGTTATCTAATAATTATTAAATAAAGCACTTATCTTTATCATTATATCATTAGGAGTCATTGTATTACTACTTTTTATTACTGAAAATTAAATAAACAAAGTTAAAAAACTTCATTACATATACAAATAACTTAGAATTTTAAAAATATTGCACAGATGAACAATATTGCAGTATGCAACATTTTGATTGCATGATAAAGGCATAAAACTTAGGGAATATATAAAGCTAAATCTAAAAAAGTACTAAAATTATTTTATAAATAACATGATTGAAAGATTTTAAGAAGCATAGAAGAAGTGAAAATAATTTACAACTGATTTACATTATAAAACTGTCTTAATTTTACTCTGAACAAATAATACAAGATTAGGAGGAAATTTATATTGTCTATCTGAACATTACCTGAGAGGAAAAGCTCAGTTCAATTTATATAAAGTACATTAGCCACCTGATGTTGGAGTCCCCTCTATTTGATATGAGGGTTTTACCATCATTGGTTATTAAAGAAGCTGTTTCGGCCAATGGCTTCGTAGAGTAAAGCCAAGTGGGAAATCTGAACAGAGATATAGAGAGAAAGTAGGCAGAGTCAAAGTCATCTCAGGTAGCCGCCGAAAGAGTATTCTACTTACACCCATAATCCGCATCCTACTGGCAATACACAGATTAATACAAATGGGTTAATTCAAGATGTAAGAGTTAATTAGAAAGATGCCTCTGCTACTGACCAAACAATGTTGTAATTAATGGAGTTTCTGTGTGATTATTCACGCCCAGGTAGCTGGGAAACGAATGTACTGTCTGTTTACAGTTACCCAATTTTAGGATTATGACACTGAATAATCTTAGCATATCTAGGTGGATGTATTTAAATTCTTCAAGATGTATAAATAGCAATGTGTATGTGAAGACAAGATTTTTTTTCTGTCTTGAATAGAGAACTATCATGGCTTCACAAGAAACAGGGGCATCAGAGACCAGCATAATATATTTATCTGACAAGAATACCTTTTATTTTGAAATGTATGCCAGGTGTTTAATCTTTCTCAGTTTGCTCTACAAGATGATGCTTTGTTTATCAGAGCTTATTTTTTAATAAGTCCATAGCGCACTAAAATTTCTGAGAGAAAGTCTGTTCAAGCCGAAAAAAGCCCCACAGAAAGCAAGCAGGCAGGTTGTGTCATCATGAGTTACAGCCACACATCTACACAACTGCTGTTTCACTACAGTCACAGCAACGAATTACCATAATCCATTCAATCCCGATAAATGATCTGCTCTGCTGCTGCTTAAATTAAACTGACAGCAATCCAGATGAGTGCAGCCACATATTAATGCTGGGTCCACTATTTCTTGTCTCTCTCTTGGTGAATTATGGGGTGGTAGGGCTGGTTTTATGCATTTGTTAACATTGTGGCTATGGCTTTTTCACAGATCAATGTTCCAGTGGAATGAGAAGTAGGCTCCAGCGCGCTGCTGCCACATTTAATACTGTCCTCCAAAAACGAAACGTGAAGTATTGAAAATCAAATAATATAAATAGTATGAAGCTTTGCTTTCTAATTTCTTTTACGATTCCCCTTTGAATATAATATTAATGAAAACCAGCAAGACATCTAAGAATTAATGATTATCTTTTTGATAATGCACGTTTAATAGTTCTGGAAGGTGCTAAATATAATTTTGAGCGGCCTAAAGGAATTTTTAGAGATATACCGACACATCTTTACCTTTATCAATCTGTTATCTCTTGATGAAACAATATTTCAGAAAATTCATTTCTTATAGCATTTTCAATTTATCCTCACATGTATGAAGCTCTGAATTAAATAATATACTTGAACACTTATTAATGAAAGGATAAATTATACAATAGGTTATGATTGCAGTATATTTTGATGGTGAATTACTAATCTCAAAGTGACCTCAAATTTTAATAAGGTCTGTGGACATGAATTCATTATTATTACATTTATGAGTCTATATAACATTTATAAGTAATGAATATTATATAAGTTTGTTTACAATTAAAATTAGAATATAATATAAAATATAGAAAGCCTGATATTTGAAAATTTTTTCATTATGTATCTTACAGTTTAATACATTCATTACCAATTAATTTTAATGAAAATTTGCAAATGTTTGTAGAGTAACTATTAAGAAAATAATAAGATGCAAATTTTTAATTACATGTTTACATGTTCATCCAATGCATAAGCTGTGCTCACAACTTTCTGTGGAGTCCTATTTTATTCCACTAATTTTGGAGAAAATGAAGTCAGTTCCGTTACAGATTGTTTATATATCAGTTGCATAGATATTAGACAGTATAGTAACTAACAATGGCAAGTCAGAGTTTTGAATCTTATTTTGAAAGAGAAAAAAATCTCTCTCTTAAGAATCTCACTCTCAAGCAAAATAAACTTTTGTTTTATATGTACTTGGAATTAACAAGCAGGTAATTCTTTCATAACACATCAACTCTTTAAATATTTTATGGTAATTAAAAAATAGAAATTATACAGATTACAACTCCTTTATTATAGTTAAAGTGCTCAAATATTGAAATAAATGAATGAAATTTTACTTAATTTTTAAATGTTGAGTTAACATTTTAAAAATAGATCTCACTCATGATAGTGCTTTCTATTTCCATCCATTTGCATGCAAAATTCAAGATGTCATTG
>LOJH01022580.1:0-18670 GCA_001685095.1 Ellobius talpinus
AGGTGTGTTTCTTGTAAACAGCAGAATGCTGGATCCTGTTTTCATATCCATTCTGTTAACCTGTGCCTTTTTTAGAAGTGAATTGAGTCCATTGATATTAAGTGATATTAATGACCAGTTGTGGTTAACTCTGGTTATTTTTATGGTGGTAGTGTTTGTGTGTTTCCTTCTTTGAGTTGTGTTGGTGGAGGGTTATGAGATGTCTGTTGTGGGTNNNGGGCTTGCATCCATGGTCTCTTAGTGTCTGTAGCACATCTATCCAAGACCTTCTTGCTTTCATTTTTCCACTGATAAACCAGGTGTAATTTTGATAGGTTTACCTTTATATGTTACTTGACATTTTTCCTTTGCAGTTCTTAAAATTCTTTATTTATTCTGTATGTTTTGTGTTTTGATTATTATATGGTGAAGGGATTTATTTTGATCCAGTATATTTGGTTTTCTGTAAGCTTCTTGTACCTTCATAGGGATATCTTTCCTTAGGTTGGGAAAGTTTTCTTTTATAATTTTGTTGAATATATTTTCTGTGCCTTTGAGCTGTAATTCTTCTCCTTCTTCTACCCATATTATTCTTAAGTTTGGTCTTCTCATGGTGTCCCAGATTTCCTGGGTGTTTTGTGTTAAGAATTTGTTGGATTTGATGTTTTCTTCGATCAATGAGTCTATTTCCTCTCCAGTATCTTCAGCACCTGAGATTCTTTCTTCTATTTCTTGTATTCTGTTGGTTATAATTGTCTCTGTAGTTCTTGTTGGTTTACCCAGATTTTCCATATCCAGCCATCCATCAGTTTGTGTTTCTTTATTACCTCCATTTCGGTCTCCAAGTCTTGAACTGTTTCCTTTACCTGTTTCATTGCTTTATCTTGGGTTTCTTGGGTATCTTTGAGGGATTTATGAATTTCTTCTTGTTGTTTGTCTTCTCTTCCATTTCTTTTATTTAAATGCAACATACAAACTTTATTTAACAAAGTAACAGGTAAAGTAAAACAGGCACTACTTATATTAAGAAAAAATTACAAGAAAATTTATCTTTAACACCTTAAAATAACCTACTTGCAGTTGCATTTAACTGAGCTCTGTTTCTGTGAAGAATACAGCTCATGCACAGGTATGGATGAGAGATTTGTACATTTTCAAGTATTCAATGAATTATACCTTATATACACATATACATTTAATTTAAAAAAGACTAGGTGATTCTGGCTGTACTTCATTTTTGTTGTTCTTTTGGAAGAGGTTGTCTAAAGAGAAGAATATGCGGTTCTGGCTCATGGATCATGTAATGCACCCAACTGAGACTCTGTTGGACACCAAGTCTCCTCCACTCCTCTTCAGACATCAGGTGAGTTTTTAATACTTGTTTGGAGAGTTCTCTAGGCAACATGACATGCCAGTACTCGTAGTGCTCGTCGAAGTACTTTGTCCGAGTAGCAGATCTGCTTGTGGGCCATCCTGCCAGCGCATGGAGAGAAGAAAGGAAGCAGGAAACGGGGCACAAGGAGCTCCACGTCTGCCTATGGCTGGCACAAAGACTCAAATTAGCTCTCTTCCGTTTCTTTAAGGGAGTTTATCACTTCCCGTTTAAAGGTCTCCATCATTTTTGTAAGGTTATGTTTAAGGTCATTTTCTTCTACTTCTTCTGGGTTAGGATGTTCAAGTCTTCTTGTTGCGTGTTCGATGGATTTTGATGTTACCATGTTGCTTTTCAGAATGTTGGGTTATGGAGATCAGATTTTGATAATTTTAAAACAGAATAAAATATATGACTGCTTTATTTTCTTATTCTAAGAATCTGCCTGATAATAAATTTTGACTAATTTCTGTGGCAGAGATTTCAAGACAGCCAGATATTGATTATTTTGGTAATTACTAATGAAAATGCAGGTCCACAATCGAAAAAGAGACAAACGACAGTGCAAAAAGAAGCACAAAATGTACCCTATGGATAGAAATACAGCACAAGGAATTTATTGATGAAAACCTGTTTTGTACTCGAAAAAAGTAAGAATAAATGGAACGGAAGGAATAATGCACTCTCTCAAAAACCCATCCAGGCAATCCTGCACTTTGTGAAAGAAAAAGACCTTGGGACTTTTTTTGTTTCCCCATTCAAAGTTTATCAAGTTAAAGGTTATACTAAAATAAATCAAGGAGGACATAAGATTCCATCCTTATCAGATAGCTGGATTTGGCAACATAAACAGTGTGATTCTAGCTTTAGAGTCATGAAGAGTCCCTAAATAAAGTGGTTGTGGAATCATCCTTCATGTTTAATTAAAAGAGCTGAAGTGACGTAGGAGTTCATACATGGAGGACAAAAAAGGCCATTGCAGGAAACTGATGAGGATACAGTCTGGATATTGTTGGAAACCCCAGTATGGTATAGATGGCAAATTATAGGAAATCTGCCAAATAAAATTTGCAGAAAGCAGGTAGAAGAAGCCCAGGATAAAGTAGTGTTTGGCTTTCAACAAAGCGGGAGCAGGAAGACATGAAAGTCCTATTTCATTGTCATCATTTGTAGAGATACATGGTTTGAAATTTGCATCGCTGGACCTTGTTTACTCATTGTTATCCCTATTTTACCTTTTATAATATTCATATACATTCTGTTCCATTGTATGCTAGAGCTATATAATTTGCTTTTTAAAAATTTATATGGAGTTAAAATAAGAAGACTGATTTGATTCTCAGAAAGAGACTTTTTATCTTCACAACTTCTAAACTGTTGAAACTGGAAAAACTACTGGAACTTTTAAAGTTTAACTATATACAAGGCAAAAAAGGGGACAAAAAGCTTGTCATGTGACTTTAGAAGCATTTCCCCACCATCACAGAAGGGCATGTAAACACACATATTCACATACAACATGTCCGATACATGATACACATACTCGTACAGACACAAATTTTTACATTCAGGTCTATAAGCCTTTTCATTATTATTTTAACAAATAGATAATCAAATAAATAAACAAAGCAGATATTAAGAAAAATGTCCCTTAAATAAATATATCCATTTACTTTTAATTTTAGTGTGAATTTTATTTTTCTGTCTTGCCACATCATAAAACAAGTAGGTCTGTCTACTTACATTCACATCCCACATTAAGAATTATTCTAAAATCTTCTACTACTATAGATATCATTATGACTGGTTATTATGTAATCTACTTTATTTAAGAAACCATTGATATACTAGTATGTTTTCAAAGCCTTCAATAAACAGTTTTACTCACAGTTAATACCTATTTGTATACTTTCTCACAATCAGTGACATAGAGGCTGTTCCAGAAGCCTCTCCATGGCCATATTTTCATTATATTATGTACAATAAATAATTATTTTTTAAAAAAATACATACAGATGCTTAAGGAAAGACAATGCTTGGACAAGTTTTCATAACTCAAAAGTTCCAGAAATTACATTACAAGTAAAACCACATATGATTCCTTATTGGAAACTAGGAATTACTATGTAAATCCAATGTTGCACAGTATTGATGGCTTTGTTCCTTATGACAGCTTTTCCAATTAAGTTAACTTTCTTGAAACACATTGTACTTGATTCTTTTGCATTACTCAATTTATTCTCTTTTACTTTCATGTTAAATACTAAATTTAGTTAATGAAAATGCTAAATATTTTCATATATTTTGTTTTTCTCAGAGAAAGTTAGTGTCCTTAGCCAGGTAGTGGTGGCATAGGCCTCTAATCCCAGAACATGGGAGGGAAAAGGGGGTGGATCTCTGTGAGTTTGAGGTCAGCCTGGTCAATAAAAAGCTAGTTCCAGGACAAACTCCAAAGCTACAGAGAAACCCTGTCTCAAAAAAAAGAAAAAAGAAAAAAGTTAAAAATAAAGAAAGAAGTTAGTGTCCTTAAGCCCAAGTATTTCTGTCTTTAAACTAACTATGATAATACTTTATGCATTTCTATTTTCTTCATGAAGTTTTTGCAGATATTTTAGGGAAGAACTGCAACTCAACCATGTAGTACATCTTATATTCTGGTACATTTGGTTTTCTATTAAAATTTAGAGTTTAAGTCATGCATTGTTTTTATTGTAGCAATAAAATATCATAATCATTGACCAGATGACTGCTCATATAACCTATTGAATATCCCAAATTATGCAAGAGAAACAAGTTTGTAAAACCATAATAAAATTTTATATATACATACAAACATCTGTATGTATGTATGTATATATTTTTTCCCAAGACAGGGTTTCTCTGTAGCTTTGGAGCCTTGTAGACAAGACTGACCTCGAACTCACAGAGTTCTGCTTGCTCTGCCTCCTGAGTGCTGAGATTAAAGGTGTGCACCACCGCCCAGCTGACATTTAAAGTTCTTTAAGACAGAAAATCAAGTTTGTGGGAAAAGAAGTCATGTGTAAAAAATTTAAATAATAACAGATTTATTTTTTTCTAAAATATCATGAAGATGACAAGTAAATAAATAAAATGAATAAAAGCTTAATATATAAATATATATTAGTCCAGGAAAAGATTTCAGGAGCTTTGTTGCCCAATTTCACAATAACAGATTTGCAACTCTTGTTCTTGATTTTTGAATTCAGTCTTATAGTGTTTTATCTTAGGTTATTTCTTCAAAAAGCAAAATTACTACAATAGAAACAAAAGGTAATACATTTACATTTTACCTCTTGGGTTCTATAATTTACTGACATTATCAAAAGTGCCAGTTTTGTGTTTGAGTTTATCTGTCACTACTATGCAACAGCATCTGCCACTTGGTAAGTGGCCAGATTTCTCATATCTCATACATTTAGACTGGTTTTTAAAGTTGCACTGACTGAGTGGGTTTTTGAACAGCAGTTATCTCATAGCATAGATGGCTCTGTCAGAAGCTTTGGTGCTTCTTGATTCATTGACAGTCACCTCTGACTTCGTAAGTTGGAGAGGGTAAACAAGCTATCCTAAATTTTTGTACACTCATTAACTCATGGCTACAGGCTTCACACATTACCTCATGTCTTTGTAATATCACTTTAGTGGAACTAGAGTTTACAGTACAAATGTTGAAACAAGAGTGATATTAGTACCATTGGTGGAGCATATGAAGCATAACAATAAATTATTGTGATTTGAGGCCAATAATTTTATGAAACTTTATATTTTATATGACTTAAATTCATTAATTAAAGCCAGTTTAAAAATCTTTCAACCACTCAGTACCATAAAAGTCCTTCTGGCTGTAGAGCTATAGGCAGAAGTTTGCACCTGATCAAGATGCTAGACAGGTTCTTCCTTTCTGAAAGTGGAAATGTTGATTGCTTCTATCATTCATCACCATCTCAACAAGAGCGAATTAAATTTGTTTTTCTTCGACCTTTCAAAATATCTTTTATTTAAAGATATATGGATTTATTGTATAAGCTGGTATTTTGAATTTTTAAATGCCTTAATTTTATTGAGTATTTTCAATAGTCTATGTTAAAGTTGTCCTTGGGAGTTTGTATTTTCAATCTTACTGATCATTTTTAGTTCAAATAAATTACCATGACTCTGCCTACTGTCAGTATATTGTGTATGCTTTTTGAAAATTTAAAACAGCTTCCCATTAAATTAAGTAATACTTTTTTCATTCACCTTCAACTTCCAATTTAATTATCACCAGGTATAATATTGCAGATACAAACTCAGCTGCCATGCCAAGTAATACTCACCACATCCTATGCTAAAACAAGTCATTTTTATTCAAATTATGATATGAGAACTTCCAAAAACCACTGAACACTTACAGGTTAATAGTAAATTATTAAAATACAATATAAATAGTAAATACTCATATAATAAATAAATAATAAAATACAATAAAAATAATAGCCAACTAAGTTACTTCCTTCTAATTGGAAACTCAGTTTACCTAAAAGAAAATTGTAACCTAATCCATTTCAGAGATCAGGAAAACGTCAAGCCTTCTGTGCTAGACTATCAAGAGTAAGAGTCTTCACTTTGACATGTTTTTCAGCTGCTGTTTCGTAAAAAAGGAGACTGTTTTTCTATAGAAATGTTATTAAGTATATTCATAAAAAGTATGTTGTTATGGAATTTAAATAATTTAGGTATTTATGTTTTTTAAGAAAAGCTTTTTTGCATTATTGTCTAATTGCTTTCTTATGGTGCCAACTGGATTTATATTTTGAGATTAAAATTTAAAGAACAATGAAAGTTATAATAAACCCCACAAGATATCAATAATTTTAAAGGCTCTATTAAAAAGGTGCTACTTATGGTCAAAACTAAAAGGTTTTAGAGAAATTAAAAATCTTCAGGACCATTTAAATGGTCTTTTTCTTTATGTGGGAGTTTTATTGAGTTAAAGGGAGTGGGGTGGAATGAGAGAAAGAGAAGTACAGAGAGAGAGAGGAAGAGGAAGAAGAGGCAAGGAGTGCAGCACACAACGCCTGCCTGCCCTCTATTGGCTACCATACAGTTCGCGAGCCTAGGGCAAGGGGCTGGAGATAGAAACACACAGAGGCACACAGAGAGACAGAGAGACAGACAGAGACACGGACCTCTAGTCACTGGTAAGAAGCTCTTTATTCAATAGCACCATGGAGGCTTATATACCCAACAGGCAAGGGGGCCAACAGGTGAAAACCTTATCCTCTGATGCTCAAAGCCAAGGCAGAGCTGGTAAACAACTTTGACACAGCTTTCAGTAACTCAAATCAGAAGGAAATAAAGATCTCTAGCAGGAAAGAGCAGCTAGAGGCCAGGACTCCAAATGGTCCCAACAATGCAGAAGCCTGATTCTTCAGAAAAGTACCAGGAAAGAGCTTAAATGAGCTTAAATGGTCTGAAACATATATTACTCTATTCCATATATATATATATATATAGGGATAGTCTATTAAATCTATTAAATTTTAAACAAATATTGAGCATATAATTTATTTAATGAAACATATTTACTCAGAAATCACTGTCTGTTGCATACCCAGAACCTTGAGTAATATCTGCCGTTCCACTGCTGTCACCCAGTCTCTGACATACATATGACTCCCAGGCAGAGATGACCAAGAATCTCTAATAGCTTATGCTAGCTAATCCAATGGGTGAAGATTTTGTTCATATTGCCTTAGTGTATTCAGTCTTTGTCTCAAGATGAAATGTGTGATTATATTGTTCAGCTTCTCTCCTTCCTAGAACTCTGATTAACCAAGTTCATTATATTAACAATGATTGTCAAATTTATAGTATGAAGAATTCCATAAATATAAAGCTCAATGATAATGTCTGCCCGTTATATGTAATTGCTTTTATTTCTGATTTTTTATTGGTAGCAATCTTTGTGTCCTGCTGCTTAGCACTGATATTAATCATCCTTTCACATGAATAATCCCAGATATATAAAATGGCAAGTCGATATCAACCTTCATCTTTCTTTCTTTTTCACCATCAACTCATTTGCTAACACTGAGAAAACATCCACATGTCTTCTCTCCCTTTTGATTATGTCATTATGTAATATTTTTGGATTATTAACTTAGTTTCATTTGTGTGGGTTGCATCTGTCTTAGTGTTCATGTAAATCCTCAGGTTATCTTTTTTTCTGTTGGTACCTTTCCATGTATATTTGTGCTGCATGACTTTTCCTAAGAATCTGTGAATAAACACCTGTTCCACCAGACAGAACTCAGCTGATATACTAAAAAGTATATATTTTATTAAAGTCTGTCCTGTTTCGCCAAATAAATTAATCAGGGTTTCTTCTATGATCATGGCTAAAGGGATACTTAAATAGATTTGTTAAGAGAGTTGTATCATTGAAATGTACACCACAGTGTACCCTGGTGATGGTTTCTTAAGATTCTAGCTTCCTTCCCATTTTTAAGCATCCAACCACCAAAATTTCTTGTCCCTATTATACTACTTGTATAGTATTTATAAAGGGTATTTTGAATCTTGTAGGCTCCTGAGCATACTGAATCTTGTGTTTCTTGAGCGTGCTAAGATTTATTACCTTCCTGGGTCTTATCCACAGGACAGAATGTTGCAATTTGAAGGAAAAAAAATACAAAATTGTCAATTATTATATTTGACTGTATTTCATATTATCTCTATATCATGCCATCCTCAACACCTTGGGATCAATGCATAGATTACTTTTGAATATAATTATCAATTATAAAAGGATTCAGATGCTGCTTAGAGGAAGAATTAAATCTGCTCTAATGGCCCATTTTAATCAGTTAAATTAGTTGAAAATTGCATGAATTCGCCAATTTTAGGCATGACTTATTTCAGCAAAGTTTATAAGGCTTGATAAAATTATTATTAATTCAACATAGCAGATAATTCTTATTCAGAATGTTACAATTCAATTTGTAGTACTGCTTAATAAATGGCTCGATGAAGGGTTATTTCTATTCATAATAGCTTTCAGGATTCTAAATGATTCAAATTCTATTATATTTGCTCATTTGACAATCAAGATTTTAATAATTCTAAATTTACTTATTCTGTTCTGTTGAACATACTTTATAATTTAATCAATGCTAGTACTATTTAGAATTACTACTACAGATTTTTTTAATAAGCACAACAAATTATAGTAAGAAAATAATATGAAGGGGAGAAGAAGAAGAGCCTGAGGGAACAAGATGGTTGAGTTGGGGCAGGGACAGAGAGGGAGAGCAAGGAAAGAGATATTTTGAGAGAGAGAGACATTATGGGTTTAGGAAGAAATCTGGTGCTAAGGAAACTCCTAGGAATCCACAAGAATGACTTCAGTTATGCCTCCTAGCAATAGTTGCAAGGTTGCCTGAACTGAACTTCCCTGTAATCAGAATGATGATTGCACTAATAGTCATCATAGAACCTTCATCGATTAACTGACAGAAGAAGATGCAGAGATCCACAACTCAGCGCTGGGCCTAGCTACCTGAGTTCAGTCTGTAACACGATTAATAAAAACTCAGAGACAGATATTGGGGTTTAACGTGATGAACAGAAAAACAAAGCCGCCAGTCACTGACTTATACCTATACCTCAGTCCAAAATGGTGATCCTGTCTCCAGGATACCTCAGAATGAGACTGAAACTGAAAGATGTCTCCTCCCATTTTATAATACTCTCTTGTTCTGGGATTAAACGTGTGCACCACTACCACCTGGTTTCTATGGCAAGCTAGTGTGGCTACTGGGATTAGAGGTGTGTTTCATTGTTGCTTGGTCTGTAAGGCTGGCCAGGGTGACGTTTAATTTTTCTGATCTTCAGGCAAGCTTTACTTATTATAATACAAATTAAATGCCACTACACAAGTCAAAGAGAGGGAGGAGGGATTATATGAGCAAAGGGGTCAAGAGCAAGAAAGGGAAACCCACAGAGGCAGATGAACCAAGCTAGTGGGAGCTCACTGACTCTGGACTAAGAAGTGGGGAAAGTGCATAGGATCAAACTAGGTCCTGAGAATGAGGGTGAAAGTTCTGTGGATTAGGCAATCTCTGTGGTTCCTGGCAGTAGAACCAGGATTTATTCCTAGTACATGAACTGGCTTGTTAGAGCATTCCCTATTGTGGGATATCTTGTTCAGCCTACAGGGGGGAGTGACTTGGTCCTGCATCAACTTGATTGGTTAGACTTTGTTGACTTCCCATGACAGGCCTTATTCTTTTCTGGGAAGTGGATGGGGAGTTGGGTCAGGGAAAGGTGGGGGTGGGAGCAGGAGGAGGTGAGGGAGCTGTGGTTGATACGTAAAATGAAAAAAATATTTAAATAAAAAATTAAAAAAGAAAGAAAATAATATGGAAAACTAGCTTAACAAGTATACCTTAAACTATGTGTAATTCTGCATTTATGAAAATGTTTTTATATGAAATGTTTATTTATTTTTAGTTATGAATTTATTTATATTATAATTTAGATATATAAAGAGAACACAATTTTTTTTTTGTCGACATAGAGATGAAGCCAGTAGACTTGTGAATCCTAGGCCATTATACTACCACTAAGAAATACCCACAAACTCAGAATCCTTTATCATTATTATAGTCCACTTAATGGCCTAACTTTCTTCACTTTTCTAGTTCGTCCCTCACAAGAGAACACACTCATATGAATGAAAAAAGTCAAATACTGTCAAAATACTGCAGAGCTATCGCTTACATAATTTATGTATATCCAGGGTTTAGAATGTAATGTATTAGTGTACTTATTCATAAGATGAGTTTTATAATAAAGCAATCTAAAATGTTCCTCATCTTACCTATTTTATTTTTGTAATAATAGTTGAAATGTAATCTGTTAGTAAATTTCAAATGTACAATATTTTATAAGTTGATCATAGTAATCAGCCTATCAATCATCTTTCCAAAATTTATTTCAGTCACTTCACGTTAAATAGCTACATTAGCATCTTCCCTTTATCCTCATTAATCACCTTTTTGTAATTACTGTTATACTTTCTGATCTTGTGCTTTATTTATTTATTTATTTGTTTATTATTAATTTCATTTTATATTCCAACCACATTTTTTTCTTCCCATGCCTCCTCACATCTCCCCATTTGTCCCCCAGCCCACTCCTCCTATCTACTCCTCCTAATGGGTAAGGCATCTCATAGATAGTTAACAATGTCTAGCACATTAAGGTGGGGCACAACTAAGCCCCTCCCCCTCCATTAAGGATGAGTATAGCATCTCTAGATATGGAATGGTCTCCAACAAACTAGCTCATGCATCATGGATAGATTCAACTACAAAGAATAGTACTGTATCTCACCCATGAATTATGTCATCGAATTGTCATTGTCTTGGAAGCATTTCACCAAAAAGTTACTGAGGATTTAGAGTCCTTATATGTTACCTCTTAGTACTTTTAACCTCCTTAGAGCATGTGGGATATTACAGACACAGTCTCATAAATGTGTTTCCACACAAATTAAACAAAACACAAAGTATCTCAACATTATTATAATAAGTTTCCAAAATGTTAAAAGGTGTTTTAGAAATAGATATTATTCTTCATGAAGACACTGTCAGCAGGAAGAGATGAAAAATGTTTTTCCTTGCTAAGACAGATGTAAGTATTAATTTAAGATCTCAGAATAAAATGCAGTAAAATATTAAAATGTGTGCTTAAAATGTCACAAATATGATCACAAGGTGGTCCACAGTTAAAGGTATTTAATGTACAGTTTGATAACCTAAGTTTAAATGTTCACATGGCTGAAGGAGAGAATGGACTCCTTCAGGTTCTGAATTTCACACATGGACTATAGCATATACCCTCTCCCTGCCATGAAACAAACAAGCAAACAAACAGGTAAATAAATGCAATTTTAAGTACATAAAATGATAAATATAACTATGCAGTTTTCATTTATTGTGTAGTCTACAAATAGATGGAAAAGCTCTGTTTTGTATATAATTTACTGAAAATACTTTTCTCATGTAATTTACATATTTATCATTAATATATAACAATATTCTATGGGCTAGCCCCTTGTTATGCTGCTTTAGGATTGCTGTAGGAACTCCTTCAGCCCATACCCTTGAAGATACCAGTCCATTTTGGGTGTGGTCTCAGGTACTATCAATCCAGATGAAAAGCGTGCACGAATCCCTTTGCTGCTGGATTCAGTTCCAGTTCCCAGAGCATGCAGAAAACTGTGGATCACTACTCTTACTGTGAGTTCATCACCAAGTAAACAAACCTCTTGTGATACTCCATTCTGGGCTATTGCAGAACTCTTTGATATGCCAATATAGTATTCCGTTTCCTGTGTTATCTATGAATATATATAAAGGGATAACATTCAGCTTTTCTTTTTGGCCATCCTTTTTATACAGAGTATCAGCGGTGCAAATATTTAGGAACTAATCTTAATTTACTTTATAGAATGTCTTTTGTCTTCCTTTACCATCCTGTAATAATTGCAACAAGAAAGGAGGTGATAATTTCTCCTTTTGACAATTGTAGAAAAATGTTAAATGCTGTTGATGATAAGATTCTATATTAGCTATTTCTAGAATTGCATGTCTAACTCAGATATCTTCCTAGAACTAATTATCCAACAACAATTTTAATCAGTGAAGTTATCATGTTTTAAAAAGGCATTTATCTGCTTGTTCCATGTTCAAACAGAATAGGCGGAAGAAAAGATTATATATATACACACATATATTATATATATACACACATATTATATATATATATATATATATGTTCACACAGGCAAAGTGCTGCTAAGAATCACGTGTCATCTTGTCACATTCTTCTTTGTTCTATGATCTCAGAAACATTTATGTAGTAGTATTCTAGGGGTCCAAAAATATTTTTCTTTTTTTTTCTTTACAAAATTCTCTGTACTGAAAAGAAGAGATTTTGCAGTTTATTATCTTTGAAATACTGCAATGATGACATTTATTTAGTACTGTTAAGTTTGCTCTCACCTCTGGCCTAGTATATTCTGCTGTGAAGTCACTTCATAAAGACTGAGTACCCCAAGCAGAAGTATAATTATTAAAAAATCACTTTCATTACTTGTCATATACTATTCTCAAACAAAGGTGTCATTCTGGAGTTGAGAGGATCCTGGAACTTTGATCTTCATAGCGTATATTTTATCTATGGTGCTAAATATTTGGAAGTCCAACGGCAATAGGACGTTCAGGAAAGAAAATGTTCCGGTCTATGTCACAGGATGCTAGATCACTCTGAAGCTAAACTGAATCCAGGATTTAAGGGAAGCAATTATGTTTTCAGAACTTTGATTTTCAGTTGCATAGTTTATAATAAAAGTTGAACTTTGGGAATGGAAACAGATGGAAGCCTGTTTGATAGGCTCTTCTTATTCTAACATTCCACAGTCAATTCTACAGATTCTGATGGGCTTGCAGAGCTGTAAGAAGCAACATATATTATGATGTAAATGCCATCATTATGACATATGCTTAAACTTCTGCTGAGAAATAAATAAAATATCTTGAGATGCCTGCTGTTTATCCCAGCTGTTTATTTCTCACAGCCCATAAATGGAAAAGTCACACAGTTTAGCATTTATGTACCAAGGCATTTGGAAATAATTAAAATTCCTTCAGAGAGTACTTTCTTTTTACTCGGAATTAGAACTTGTAATTTCCCAAAGAAAGGGCAAGATGAAGCATTAACGGAGGTTAAATTAAATGTATTTATTTTTCTTAATTCTTGATCTTGTTAGACTTTTCCCATTTTTGTTCAAATTATCTACTGGTTTAATAAATAACCTATGAGAACATCTGAAAAAAGTATGTGCTGCCTTATCTACTTGTTTGCCATTGGAGACATAATTGCCTTTTAGAAAGTCTCTGGTGTATGAACTGGTTTGATTGCAAAGGTCCTGACTTGAGCTGACATTAATGTCACAAACAAGGGAGAAGAAAGGAAGATAGAGTTCCTGTACTAACACATGTTCCAGTATTTTAATACAAGTTAACACCTACAACAATTTTAACCTAATGAATATATTTATATATGAGTATTTAAATACTAACTGTTTGCTTTTCATAATTGTAATATACCTATATGGTTGTTGTATAAATATTCTATTTTGCTTAATAGTAATTTTTTTAAATCTACTATAAGGAACAATGTAACAGTATGTTTAAGTTTGTTGGTATGCAGTGGTTTAATGGGCCAATAGATTTTTTTCTGTCTCTGCACAGCAATTACCATCTAGCATTAGAACAGAAAACTTCTATCACAATTGTGGTTATGCAAATTTTTTATAGTTTTTTTAAAACTGTATTTCAAAATACAGTTATTAGTTTTATGTTTTTTCTGATTGTTAGCATTTGCAGGGAAATGATTTGAGAGTCTCACTAAATTTTTATTTGTAAGCAATTAATAAAATCTAATAATCAAAGCAGGCCAAATTCTGAATAAAGAGATCTAAAATATTATTTTTGTAACATTTACTATCAAATTAATCCAGAATGGAACCCCAATGTTTTATATACTTTTATCATCCAATTAAAATGGGACATGTAATAATCTATATGTATGTACATGTATAATCTATAGTTATTCATTTTCTCATAGAAGGCAAGTAAGCAGATTCTGATATTCGTAATGACAAAGGAAAATGTTTTACTAGCAAACTTGTTTGTTATACTTGTACATGTTTGTGTGCTTACCATGTCTCCATAAAATGTAAAATTTGTGTGAGGAAAAAATAGTTATTTAAGTTCAATAATGCACAAACTTAAGAGACTAATCCTTTGGATCACACAGTTATATAGCACATTTCAAGTTATCAAAGAAGTAGTATACTCTTACAGAGTGATTGGTTTGCTAATTTATTCTGCCCTTTTCCATTAAAACAATGTGAAACTACTGTGAAATATGTTGTATGAGCAAACAGTTCACTTGTGACCATCATTCAGTTGACCATCTTCATTTTTATGGTTTTTCAAAATGGGTTGCATTTAAGTTCATCATATTAACAGCTAAAGAATCATTCATTAAATTTCCAAAGATCAATATTGTGAACATTAGGATTAGTAAGACTGTTAGAATTTTTGAAATAACTTCATTCCAAGGGTACTGGGAAAACTAAATTTATATCCTCTCTCAACAGAAGATTGAGACTGAATCACTTATTATCATAAGTATACTTAAAATAGCTCTAGAATTTATAGTGTAATCATGAATGTATTCATTATTTCCATGTTAAGAAAAGCAGTAAAATTCTCCACAAATTTTGTCACTGCATTTAAAGTGGATTCTCATATTTGGTGAAATAACATTGGTTAATTTAAGTACTTGTTTTAACTTAAGAAACTAGAATTTTCAATTTACCCTAAGATTGATTGTTTTAATTTACTGCCTAATTATTATTATATCACACATACAATAATAAAATTAATTTTACACAACATTTTTGTCATTTCAGGAAATATATTTTCCAAAGTTAGAAGTCATTAAAAAGAGAAGAAGTAAATATAAATGATTGCAGTCTGTTCAAGCTATCTCAGGTATAAAGGACTAATTTAGTAAAATGACCTTAGGAAGTATTGTATGCTTATAATCTGATAATTGCATTGAGATGTT
Organism: Ellobius talpinus; assembly: GCA_001685095.1. NCBI lineage: Eukaryota > Metazoa > Chordata > Mammalia > Rodentia > Cricetidae > Ellobius > Ellobius talpinus. The sequence continues at coordinate 15,062 of LOJH01022580.1, forward strand.
TGCACTGAGATTATTCCTTCTTATTAACCATTCATTGAACATGCTCTTTCCTCCACTCACAGAATTCATTTTGTTTTCCACACTTGCTTTTGCCTAATCAATAGGAAGAATGTATCCAACATGATCCAGCTTTAAACATAATTGGCACTAAAATGAAAATCAATATTTCACAGAATGAATTTCTGCTTGTGCCTTGAATTTGGTTCAATGTAGTTTTATCCATCTTGGACTCATGAGAAAATTCCTGTATCATACAAAATGTTCTCACTCTGAAGCAAGAATTCTTGTGTTTCAGTTTGGACCCTGATAGAAACTTCTCAAGGATACTGCCTGTGTAATCTGGTGTGCTCTTGCTTCAACTATCTTTTCTTTATCATTCTCTTCTTCAAGTTGTGTACCACTTTACCAAAGTAAGACAAGTATTTGAATCATTACTTAGGAGACTCACATTCTTAGCCACAAACCTAAGGAAAAGAGTGCCTGATTCCTGTATCCACAGTCAAACTATTTTAAGTGGCGGTATTTCAAAGACAAGGTTTCTCCTTTCATGTAGCCCCCTTGTAAGATGGGATCATGCTACCCATCTTACAGTTGCCTTTAAGAGTCTATAATGAATTTGTAAGAAAACCAGACTTATCTTTTTAATAATTTTTGTTAATAATTCAAGATTTTATCTAGTGCATAAATTTAAGTGTGACAAATGTAAAATCAATACACTGAAAACATGAAACTAGTTAAGAAATAATGTAATGAAAATATCAGAGTACTTGAGGAGACATAGAGTTGATGTTAAGTTGGAAGCAATGCAAAAAAAAATCCAAGACCATCTATAATAACGCACAAGTTCCTCTTGGCTAAAAACTATTGTCTTTTTTTGTATACTAAAATTGTGTACAAGATCTTAAATCTTTCACCAAACTCTGATTCTAGCTGACATTCTAAATGCAGAAGTTGAGCATTTAATTCACAACTTCTTGAAGATCTTTGGTTACACACTTTAATAGCAGGGCTCCTTTATTTTGATAGACACATCTGCAGAAATGATGATATCTGCTATGCTGTCCGTATGAAATATCCCTCATAAGGTCCTCTTCTGAAATCTTGTCCCATCCTGTTGATACTCTTTTGCAACATGTCAATTCTTCCAAGTACATTGGACCTTGGTACCTTGTTTTTAGACCCTTCTTCTGACATTCCACATCCATTCACCTTGAGGAAGTGTTCCACCATCCATTTTTCACTATGATGGGCTCAAAGTTCTTGATAATTTAAGCTAAAATAAAACTTTTCTCCTTTAAGTTGCTCTTTTAGGTAGTTTTGTCACTGTGACCAAACATACTCCTGACATAACATCTAATATGTAAATCTGATTGTATGGTACATTTTTACCTGTAGTTACCTTATCAAATTCTACAAACTTGGAGACCAACAAAATAAATGCATTTTCCATATTTGATAATTTGAAAAGTCTGAATTTTGGCAAGACTGTTGCCCTCAAGGGCCCTAGAGAAAATAAGTTTTTTTGCTTCTTGGAGTTTTTTATAGCTGCTCACAGGTTTTTTTTTGTATCATTCTGCCTAATCCCATCACTTTGTCACTGTGTGTGTTTTTAACCATTTTCATCTGCCTCTTGCTTGTAGAAAAATATGCGATGACATTTATGACACTCCTCATTAAGCCAGGGTGAAGTTCTTCCCAGAATCTTTGCTTAATTAACCCAACTGATAGAAAAGATGACCACTGACTTATAACATATAAAATATTATTTACATATTATTGAATTAAATAGTGAATTTATTCTTTTTGGAAACATCAGTCATGTGTGTACAGACATGGAAAGTAGTTCTGTACTTTGTAGTCTTTTATGAAATGATGGGCAGTGAGGCAAATGCACATTGCAAACATGGATTCATAGCAGTTTTGAAATAAATTCAGGCACATTTCTCCACCATGAGAAAAGTCTAGGAAGTTAATTAGGAAAAGTCTTATGCTCTTAAGATTGGTCCATTTAGGTTCTTTCTTCTAAACTCTGGGTTTTTGAGTATTACCAAAAACTTATTTTTATTATTATTTGGCAAAGTAAAAGTTAGTTGCTTAAGCTAACAAATTGTATCAATCCTGATTTTATCTTAAAGTGATCTAAGGACTTTGATTTTAAGGTGTTTTTATCTTTTATCTTTCTGGGTCTTTTGAACACTGCATAGACTTAGATGTAAGCAATATTAGCATCCAGAGTTGTACACAGCAGTCATAAATATATACTAGTGATTCTGGGTCAGGGGTATCTTGAGTTTGTGGCTAACCTCAGCTACATAATGAGATAATTTCAAAAGAAAAAAAAACTGTGTTGAAGTGAAATATGGTAGCACATTAAATGCAGCAATGAAGTCAGCAGAAAACAGAAAGTTGTGAGAATACAGCAGTAACATGTTGTCTTTGCGAACTTCCTAAATCACAGCCAAGTTCCCAATGATGAACTTATGGTTGCTAAAGTCAGCAGGTCTAGTAGGAAGAAGGATAGGATAGCTGTCGAGGATGGGAAAAGAAGAACAAGGTGAAAATTTCCTATGTCACCAGAATCACTTATAATGATCTCCGGTGAGGAGGAACTGCTGTTTCAATTCCACACTTTGTATATCACATTTTTTTTATTTATTCCAAAGAGAAAGACTTCCAGTAAAATTTCACTTTGTTGTGTCAAAATGAACACAGTTAAATTTCAGTTAGAATGGAGAGAGTGGATGCTATTCAAGAACTCCTGACAGGACCAGAAAGGCAGAGATGTTTTTGTGCAACTGATTCGTGTCTTAAAGGGAGAGAGTGAAGTGGATAGACCTCATTAGAGTTACAAAAGGGAAAGACTACAAAGGATGGTCAGTAGAAATGTGCTAACTACACCGCTGGCTGACATCTGTCAAACTGAGGATTCTCTCCTCTCACCTGCTGGACAGAGAACCTACCCATGCTGATGATTACACTTAAAAGAATGGCTTTCAAGTTCTCAGAAGATTATACTTCTGCAAGAAATTCATGTCTATGATTCCAAATTTTCTTTAGTAAATGTTCTGAAGAAAAAAGTAGTAAGGGGTGCATCACTGGGTTTTGTCTACAGCAAAGAGTAAAGTTCCCTGATAGCATCATCATTGAACTTTCTCAGCCATATACCTAAATGGGGGAATGAAGTTATCCTTGAAACATTATTATACTATCCTTAAGATAGTATAAGCCATATTAGCTTGTGTATGATCCAAGCACAGAAACTTGAGTGGATTTTTGCATGCAAAGGAAGCTGCAGAATTTAAACAAAATGTAAAGAACATAAACTGTTACAATAAAACTAGCAGAGTCAATTTAAGATATTACTCTATGAATTACTAGTATTATCATTTCTTCTGAGGTACTATAGTTTGAACCCATGGCCTCTGAAATATTCAGCAGGTAAGTAATATGGTCACATGCCCATTCACATTTTTCATTCTTTCTGTCTCTCTTTATTCATTTATTATCTATAACTCATCTATTCCCCATATCTCTATGTGTCTTCATATCTATCATCACTCCTATCTATCTATCTATCTATCTATCTATCTATCTATCTATCTATCTATC
>LOJH01022581.1:743-12127 GCA_001685095.1 Ellobius talpinus
AATAGTTTCTTTCATATGTTTGATTGCTTTTACTTGGTTTTCTTTAAGGGATTTGTTGATGTCTTCCATTTTTGTTAGTCTTTTCCTCCATTTCTTTGAGGGAATTTTTCATTTCCTCTTTAAGGGCCTCAAACAATCTCTTAAAGTTATTTTTAGGTCATTTTCTTCCGCTTCATCTATATTTGGTTGTTCAAGTCTTGCTGTTGTAGGGTCACTACTTTTTACTGGTTTTCTGCTGCTTTTTGTGGTGTTGCATGCGTTCTTACCTTGTCTACCCATATTTTCCTCTGATAGGTGTAGTTGGGGCTGTCTGTGACTCTGGTGACCAATCTTCCAGATTCCAGTGGATCCAAGGTTCAGATGATTGCTCCTCATGGTACAATTAGGGCCACAGTTTCAGCCACCCCATTGGTCATTCCGTGTTCCTGGAAGTCACTTGGCACCCCTGTGGTTTGCTCTACAATACCAGGGTCATTTTGGCCTCCAACCACAGAGATTTCTTGCTTGGGTGCTCTTACTGCTGAGGTTACTGCCTTGAGCCTGCTCTGGCAGAGGTCCTGGCTCAAGTCTACTCCCTTGGTGTTTCCAGATTCATGCCCCAAACCTGCAGAGGTCTCTGTTTCCTTGCTATACCCTAAGAGGTCCCAGACTCATGCCCAGACCCACAGAGGTCCTGGCTCAGGCCTACTTCCTCGGAGGTCCCAGACTCATACCTGGACCCACAGAGGTCTCTGGTTCTGGCCTACTCCCTCAGCAGTTGCTCCATTGTACTTGTTCCTGTGGAGTTTGCTGTCTCAGGCCTGCTCTGACCTAGGTTATCCCACTGTCTTTTATTTTCTGTATCTTGGGCAGTTGTGGGTCTCTGTGCTCATCAATATCTATTACTAATAGAAGCTTGGTATAATGATAAGCCATTAGGAGTCAGTTGAATGCTATGTTCTTTTAGCAAAATACTAGTATTGGATTCTTCTCCAAGGGGCCCATGACTCATCCAGCTGTAGGTTCTTGGCCTGATGAGGGTGCTGGGTATGAGTTTCATCTTATGGAGCAGGACTTAAATCCAAAAAGAAAGTGTATGGTTACTCCCATGACAGTCATGCTACAATTGCACAGACTGGCATTCCTTATTAGACAAGTCATTATTGTAGCTCTTGAGGCTCACAGCTGGGTATGATTGGTGATTGCCTTTCTCTTCCAGTAGCAAAAAGTACCTCCCAGAACTATAAAAGCTAATCATTAGGAATGAATTACCCAGGTCATCAAGTACTTCAAAAGTACTCAAAGAAAAATATGAATTAAGGGAAACTTTCTAAAGTAACAGATACCAGTGGTGAGACTGTGAGGCCCTGAGATTCAGAATTCACATGTATGTCTCACTCCAATGAAAACCCAAACCAGCTGCAGCTATGTTGTTCATTGTAATCCATTGATATTTTTTACTAATTCGCAAAATTATTTCCAAAGGTGAGGTGATTAAAAATATCTTTATCACATTTTTCTGAAAAGTAGAAAAAAATTAAGCAACTTATTCAGCTAAGCTTATTATCCCTTCTTATATACATGTCTGTCTTCAAGGCACACCTAATAACTATTATTCTAGATCCCCTTACAAATCTTACCTGACCCTATCCATAATAATAATTTTGCCATGATCTATGTTTAGTCCCAGTCAAGCCCTCTCATTTCCCTGTCTCTGCCAATGAGTGATTCTCCTTGAACTGACTTCTGAAGTCCTATCCATGGCTTGTCTCCTGTTTCTTTCCAAGTCGATACTAAGAAGCCTCCATGCTCAGAGTCAGAGCAACACATTTGTCTTTGTTTTATTCAAGGCTTATTGGCATGGCCTTTTCAGTTAGCATTCCTGTGGGTTCCTCAATAGTATCCCCATGTGCTCATTACCTAGTACCTCCTGAAGATGCCTCTGTGTACATACAGAGATACTGAAACATATCAGGAGTTATCAAAATACATGAAAGGTATGCTTAAACACATAAATGTTTAGGTATTGCTTCCTTAGATTATTTTTTCACAGAAAGCATACAATAATTGGAAATTATTTTCTGGGGCCCATTGCCATGTTAAAGAGATCATGTTTAGTGATCATAAGGAATATCATGTTCCATTTCACATATATCATAGCACCACTTCAATGTCAAAGAGACAATGGTTTCATGAAAGTCAAAGAAAGTTTGATTTGACTTTTAGAGGAGGGGAGTCATAAGCTGCAACCAATTAGTAGCCTACATAATTAACAGCTCTCTCCAGGTACACGTCTATTGATGCAATTCTGAAAAATGGGCTTATTGCAGATTTGTTGGTTCTTTATGCTTTTCCATGCTGTGTTTGTGATTTATTTAGAGACCAGAATATACCATCTATTGGCATGTGGTTTAGGCAACACATTTATACTTCATTTTGACTTATATTGGCAAAATGAGAGAAAGGCATTCTCAATTCATTTTACTGGAGCTCAAATCTCCTCAAGGAACTCTACCTGGGTCCTGGTGAAATTATGTAGGAAGAAAATATCTACTTAAAACATTAATAAATGGAAATAGATGGTGGTAGCTAACATTTACTGAGGATTTACTAAATTCTGGAAAGGCACTATATTAAGGCTTTAACTATATCATTAAATTATACCTTTTCAACATTTCTACATCTGTGCTTTAATCGTTATTGCATGAATTATTACTTGAGGTTTTAAAACTTAAACCAAAGGTTGGAGAGATGGCTGGGTGGCTAAAAGTATACACTGCTCTCACAGAAGACCCAAGTCTGGTTCCAAGAACCCATGGAAGGGGTAGCGACAGCCTGTAATTCAAGAACCACAAATCTAATGCCTCTTCTTGTTCCTGAAAGCTCTTATACTTACATTTACAAACAGGCACATACACACATAATTAAAGATAGGATAAATCAATTTAAATTAAATACATAATTAAATGAAAGCCTTTCCAAGGTCAGACACAGAGTAAATAGATACTTAGGATTCATCTACCTTCTTGTTTGGCTATGGATTTGTTGTTACTACAGTGTATTATAGAAAACAAGCTGCCTAAACCAACGGCTGCATCTCATTTGTATTTTCTCTGAGTATGTCTGTACACAAATTACACATGACGTGGTAATGCCATGGTTGACTCAGAAAGCTCGGAAGCAATAGGAACAGATGGAAACTCAGTAAGTTCTGAGGGGAATAACAAAATTTGATGCAAATGCTTTTAATTTCCTCCTGAGAATGTGAGTGAGCTAGCTGGGTCATCACTGACAAAAACCAAAGGAGTCAAGTTCCTGTCGATGATTTTAAAACCTTTTATTTGCTGTGTACTCACTGTGGGCCAGACTTTGTTCCAATTGCCAAGGAAGTAAAGTTGAGATAAACAACCCTTTATTTCAAGTTGAGAGAGAGAAAGGAAGAGAGAAAGAGTTGTGAAGGAAAAAAAAGAAAGTCTCGAAGTAGAATATCTAGAAGTGGCCAACAGGTATATAAGTAACCCAGAGAACCTAGACAACAATGGGGACATTAAGAGAGACTTACACAGATCTAATCTACATGGGAAGTAGAAAAAGACAAGATATCATGAGTCAATTGGAAGCATAGAGACCTTGGGGGAGGGTTAAAGGGGGTGAAGAGAGGCAGGGAGGGGAGCAGAGAAAAATGTAGAGATCAATAAAAATCAATTTAAAAAAGCACACCAATAAGCTTATCTTTCCAATGACAAAAAAAGAAAAGAAATGTTGCTCTCAGAAGGTTGCATTAGAACAATTAGATACCTATCAGCACTAAGATCAAACAGCATATGTGTATGTCTTAGGCTTTCTATTTCTGTAAAGAGATAATATGACTAAGGCAGCTCTTGGAAAGGAAAACATTTAATTGGGGTTGGCTTACAGTTCAGAGGTTTAGTTCATTATTGTCATGGTGGGAAGTATGGTGGAATGCAGGTGGATATGGAGCCAGAGAAAGAGTTGAGAGTTATACATCCAGATTGGTAGGCTGCAGAAAGAGAGAATGCCACAGTAGGCCTGGATTGAGCATCTGAGACCTCAAAGCTTGCAGCCAATGATACACTTCCTTCAATAACACCGCACCTACTCCAACAAGGCCACAACTCCCAATAGTGCCAGTCCTTGTGAGCCTATGTGGTTATTTTTTCCCCAAACTATTCCATTCCATTCCATGGCACTCATAGGCTTGTAGCTATACCATAATGCAAAATGCATTTAGTACAACTTCAAAAGTTCCCATAGTCAATAATGATTTATGCAATCTCTTAACTGTAATCCCTGTAAAAATCAACATGAAATGTAGATCAGATGTTTCCAACTTGTAATGGCATGGGATATACATCACTGTTCCAAAGGGAGGAAAGGGAGCATAGTGAGGAAATATTTGCCTGCAGCAAGACAGAAAACAAACTGGGCCAACTCCAAACTCTGCATCTCCATGTCTGATGTCAAAGTGCTCTTTGGATCTCCAACTCCTTTTAGCTTTGTTCACTGAAACACACTTCTTTCTCTTAGGCTGGTTCTAGTCCTTTTTAGTAGTGCTCCTTGGCAGGTATTGCACAGCTCTGGCATCTCCAACATTTTGGGGTCTCCGGGGCTATCCAGAGTTCACCTGCACAAAACTACCTCCAAAATTTTTGTGTCTCCAAAGCAATCCAGGGTTCACCTTCACAAAATGTTCCTTCTATACATGGACACCCTTGATACATGCTTGGCCTTAGTGGGTGGCTCTGCTTAGTCAAGGATGGAGATTCTATAACCCCTTTCTTCTACTCTTGACTCAAAAGTAACCACCTGGCCGAAGTAGCCAAGTTCTGCTGATTGCTGGGATTGGAAAATGGTCCCTTGTTCAATTACATCCTCACCAGCTTTCTCTTTTCAATGATTTCCTTTGCTGTGTAAGCCTATCTGTCCCCAAACTGGATGTACAGAACAGGCTGGCCTCAAACTCAAAGATCTGCCTGCCTCTGCCTCTGGAATGCTGAGATTAAAGTCATGCACCACCAGACCTGGCTCTAAGTTTTTCTTTAATTTATTTTCACAATTTGGAAGCTTAGCTGAGTGGCATCTTGCCCTGAGGTCACCATTCCCTTTTTTTCATTTAACATCAGGATTTTCTTTAATCTATTTATCTCCTTGAACACAGGACTTAGCTCCATTCAATTTCCCGGTGCCCCCTTTCTCCTCAACTTGTACATTTTGTAACTTTCCTTTCTCAGCCTGCTTCTTCTCATTATAGATCTGCATAAGCATGGACACTATTAACCACACAACACAGTCCACTCTAGGTTGTTTTTAAAATCTCCTCTGCAAACTCAGTTAATCCAAAACCCTTCAAATTAGCCTCAGGCAGAAACTTTGAACAAGGGTGGAAAGCAGTCATAGTCTTCACTAAAATATCATAAGCATAGTCTCTAGGCCACATACCAACACTCTTCTCAGACACCCACAGTTCAAATCACCATCAGCACTACTGACTTCCATGTTCTTACTAGGAGGAAAGACCCATTAATCCCCAAGTAAAGTGTTCAACTACTTTTCTAATCCCAAGTACCAAAGTCCACATTCCTCCAAACAAAAGTATAGCCAGGATTAGCACAGTAATACCCCAGTTCCTGGTACCAACTTTTGTCTTAGTTAGGGTTTCTATTACTGTGAAGAGACACCATGACCATGGCAACTCTTATAGAGGAGAACATTTATTTGGGGGCTGGCTTACAGTTTCAGAGGTTTAGTTCATTATAATCATGGTGAGAAGCATGGTGGCTTGCAGGCAGACATGGTGCTGGGGACAGAGCTGCGAGTTTTGCATCTGGATCCATAGGCAGCAGTTAGAGAATCATATGCACTAGGTCTGATTTGAGCATCTGAGAGCTCAAAGTCAGTGGCACACTTCCTCCAACAATGCCACACCTACTCCAACGATGACACGCTTCCCAGAAGTTCCTGTCCGTATCAGCCTATGGGGCCCTTTGCAATCAAACTACCATGGTATATGTATGTAAATTAACTTCAAATTGCTGCAAGTGATTTCAAAACAAAAAGTTTCTTTATTTATATTTTTAGTGAGAGATAAACAGAGTATGATGTGAGATATGGAGGAGGAATTGGAAGCCACCTCTACTCATCGGGAGGTGAAGGAAAGGTGGCTTCTACAGCCTCTTCCCCCTCCCCAAGGTCTCTCCCTCTCTGAGGCTCATCTGCTCACTCCTTCACTTCCCCATGTGCTTTAGCCCCATTACTGCTCCTCAGACACATGAGACAACTTCTCATCAAGGTCTTTGCTCTGGCTGTTCCCTCTGCCTAGAATTCACTTCTTACCTATGACACCAGCTTTTTTTGCCTCCTCCAAGTGCTGGCTTATCTTTCTGCTTCTCATTGAGACCTGCCCTAAAAATGATTTACATTTGCAATAACTCCAGCTGGTAATGTCTAGCTACCCCCTTTATTTTTCCAACTATTTTCTCCTACTCATCCACATTATAAATGTCTGCCTGTCCCCCTCCCCCTGTGTGTGTTATGTTTCAAACCAAGCCTTGCACAAGTTAAATAAGACTCTACCACTGAACTACACCTCAGCCAAATGTATGTGTGCATATGCATGACCTATCTATCTATCTATCTATCTATCTATCTATCTATCNATCCATCCATCCATCCATCCGTCCGTACATCCATCCACCCAATCCTTCACAAACAATTCCAGCAACTGGAGACCAAGGATTTAAATATATGAGCCTACTAGAGCTGTTCTCACACAAACCACCACAGGGCATCTTACTGAACCTGGAGCTTGTTTGGCAACAAGCAAATTTCAGTGATTCTCCTATCTCCACCCCAACACTGTTGTGGTTACAGGTGCACACATGACTCTTGATATGGGTGGTAGAGATTTGAACTCACATCTCCAGGCTTGCACAGTAAGCCCTCTTACCCTTCGAGTCATCTCCCTAACACTGAATTAATTTTCTATGGTTACTTTAACAAATTACACAAATATCATGCCTGAAAGCATTACAAATGTGTATTAGTGTTCTAGTGGTGCAGGCTAAAAGTCTGAAAATAGTTTGATGGGGCTACACCCTGGGGGTAGCCAGGCCCCTCTTGGAAGCTCTAGGGAAGAATCCATTTCCTTGCCCTTTTAGCTTCCAGGAACTGCATTGGTCCACACCATTCCTGGATTCTCCAAGGTCATTTGGCTATTCCCAGCTTCTGCTGTCATCTCCCAGATGGTGGCCCCTTGCCTTCCTCTGACTTATGGGCTAAAGCTTAGAAGGTGGATTCCCAGGGGCACTGGAGCAGTGCTTAGGCTGTCCTTGCCAGTCTTTTCTGTGCATTCAGCACATTGTGCAGTTAACCTGGAGAACGACAGTCAAGTGCTCACAGTCCAATGCAACCTCAGGCACTTTCCTACATCAACAGGCAGACTTAGCAAAGAGCCAGTTCCTTTCTTTCCAATGTGCTCTATACTTTTCAAACCTTTTATTGTATTTTTCTCTTCTTGGAGAATTTCAATATACATGCAATGTACTTTTATCTACTCTTCTCCCCACTTCAAATTCTCCCATAAACATCCAACTTTCACCTCCCAACTTAACATCTTTCTCTTTTTTTCCTTATAGCCCACTGAATCAAGTTAGTGCTGCCAGTAGGCAAATGGATGTAGGGCCATTCATGGAGCACAGGCAACTAGAGCAGAGGTCTTAAAACTGAAAGAAAAAAGGAACCTGTCTTTGCGTCAACCAGCAGCCTTCAGCTGCCTATAGCTTCCAGCTATACAGGTTTTGGCTATGTTTACAGCCCCAGGTATGAGTTATCTCCTGTGAATAAGACCTTAAGTCCAATTAGAAAGCTATTGGTTGCTTGTTTTTTCTATATATATAGATTGTTTTTTCTATATATATATAGATAACACCATTCCTGGATTCTCCAAGGTCATTTGGCTATTCCCAGCTTCTGCTGTCATCTCCCAGATGGTGGCCCCTTGCCTTCCTCTGACTTATGGGCTAAAGCTTAGAAGGTGGATTCCCAGGGGCACTGGAGCAGTGCTTAGGCTGTCCTTGCCAGTCTTTTCTGTGCATTCTGTGCATATATATATTCCATAATCAAAGCTTTTGCTGCCATATTGGAGCAGAATTTAATTAAAAAATTCAAATCGATCTCTCAGCAACACCTAGGAATTATTGTGCTTCCATGAGCAATACTGTGGCAAAAAATCCCCAACAAAATCAGCTCATGACAAACAGCCAGCCTAGCTTTGAAATTATAAAGTGCTTGGAATTGATTTTAGGATGAATCATACAATAATTGCACACAATTACAAATGCAAAGGAGTTAGAGTTTAAAAAAAGACGACATCAAAATTAATGAATACAATTTGTGAATCATGCTCATACCATGTTCTCATACCTCTTTTTTGTTTTTTGGTGAAGGCTCAACCCCAAGGTACACCAAAGGGAACTTTCCACCCGCTCCATCTTTGTCAGTTATCACGGTGACATTTTCAGGAGCACAGTGGTGATGCGCAGTGTTCTTATTTCATTGCGTGGGAAGGAACAGTTTGCTTCAGTTCACTGACAAACAATGATGTGCCTGAGATAATCTGCAAGCCTGTGGATGGGGAATAAGTCAAAGGAGCGCATTCAGAGATACCACCCAGGATCCTTGAAGAAGTCTGCATCTCCCGATTCTAAGCGTGAATGTGGGCATTCATGCGAATCATGCCGATCACCTGAAAGCTTGGCTCTCACTCAAGGTGAACTTGAATAACAGCTGGACACTCATTTACCAACCGCTGCACAGTGAATGTGTGCCAAGCGCTGGGTCACAATGGCAGTGAGAAGGCAAATGAGCTGCTGGGATGAAGTTCATGAAGCAGCAGGAAAGACAGAATCAGTAGGAAAAATGTGTGTCGCAGGGAGAAAGGGAAGCACGATAGGAAGAGAGTGACCAAGGAATTTTCTGTCTGGTTCTCAAGGTTTGATGGGCTGACCTTGAAAGTATGACAAAGAGCTAGGTGGAGAACTTCTCTACACTGGTAAGTAGAACTCAGTAGCAAGAATCCAGCCTGGCCTAATGAGTTCTTTCTTCCTAATGTGCTCTACACTTCTGAACTTGCTTTTTATCATATCCTAGCTTAAGAAGATGCTTTTCTACATAATAACCGACAGGTAGCAATACTCAGACCAGGAATTGGATATTGTTTTACTTTCAGAATTTTCTATGGCCATCTACCAGTCTTTAGAGAGATGCTAATTTTAAACACTTCAAAAAGTGAGCTGGGCTGGTATGCTACTTAACAGAGAAAAACACCCAGGATCAGACACTGAAAGATGCATTTATTCATTAATTTGTATCTATTTAGTGTCGCTATACATTTCAGGCTTCATGCTAAGAAAGGTAGATTCTAAATACTAGTAGTCAGAATAATGCCCCTGCCCCAGCTCTCATATCCCAATCCCTGGAATTACTCAATATGTTAGGTTATTTGACAAAAGGGATGAGTCCAGAAGTTGATTCTTCACTGACAAAGTTAGCATAAATCATCCAGGTGGGCTCTGCGAGGGTGCTTTTCATAGAAAGAAGGACTTGACTTGTAGACAGAGAACTGAGGCCAAGGGCCAAGGAATATATAGCTGATGTCTAGAAATGGCAAAAGACAAGCAAAACAATTCTCCTTCAGATCATCTAGAAGGTAACACAATCCTCCTAATGCTTAGATCCCTAAGGTGAGCTCCGTAGCCCCCAATCTGGGAGCTGTAAATAAACGCTTGCTGTTTCAGGTTTGTGGCACTTTGAGAAGCAATAGAAAACTAGCACAGTTAGGAGAATGTTCTCACCCTCCAAGAGCCAATAAATGTGGGACACGGAGTCCCAGAGACGGAAGGTGAAAGTCAGATTCAGTGCTTAACAAGGTTGACCTGGAGAAAATAAACTTGTAGATAGAACAAAATGCCTTCTCTGCTGGACAAGACATGAACATTGAGGTCAGAGCGTTTTTGCTTCCCATGAAATTGTGTGTGACTCTGAACAGACAGGGCAATGCTATGAGGTGATTTCTCTCTACAGCAAGGGCATTTACTCCAAACCAGTCAACCAATGGGACCCATGGAAAGTTGAAAAGTTAACAATGAGGTTGGAGCCTCACTTGAAAAGAATCTGAGTTGATTCTATTTTTCTATATCACCTATATACAGACTTAGAAATCTCCCAACTTCAGCTCACAGCTCTCTCTAAACCCCAGAGAGGACTGTGTACCACAAGTCTCTCTTGGATATCTACGAAGCAGCCCCCTTCACACCCTGGTTTTCCTCTTCAATACTCTCCCTGCCTCAGTGTTTTCTCCTTCATAAATGTCACCTCTGTATTTTAGTTCATCAGGACAGAAATCTTGAAACACTCAGTGGCTCTTCACTTTTTCTCACATCAGCTCTAGAAAAGCAGTGGTCTTTCTCTTCTGTATGTTTGCGGAACTCTATCACCTCTCACCGCTTGCACTGCCAGATTTCCATTATTGCCTCACACACTATAATAGGCTCAAACTGATCTCTCAGAACCCATCCAGTGCCAATTAGAGTCTGTTCTTTCTTCCTTTTTAAAAAATATTACATTTATTTATCTCATGAAATTGCACATGTGTCAAGGTCAATGGCCAACTTTTGAGCATTGGTCCTCTTCTTTCACCAGGTGAGGGTCTGAGATAAACTCAAGTCATTAGGCTTTGCAGCAAGCACTGAGCTGTCTTGTGATTCTGCGACCATCTAGTCTCAATAGAGAATATAGGAAAAGCCTTTCAACATATCAATAATCCAGTGCTCAACAACTTGCAGCGATATAGTAAAACCTAAATCCTCCTGTATTTATACCCCAGGGAAGTAAAAACATTCATCTGCACAAGATTGCATAAAAATGATTAAAGAGTTACTCAAAGCCATCAAAGGCATGATGTGCCACGGAAGTGATAGAGAGTAGAGCTCCAGAAGAAGGAGCATGTGCGGCAGGAAAACTTCATGCTCTTTGAGGGCCTTCAGTCCTCACAAATTGAATATTTTTCATTGAATCCAAGAGCCTTGGAGCCACTGGGGCATCAGAACATAGCTGACAATTGATGTGGGATTCCCCTCTGAATGCTGTGAATAGCATTGGTTAATAAAGGAACTGCTTTGGGCCTATGGCAGAGCTATAGGGGAAAAGAGCTAGGTGGGGAAAACTAAACGGAATGCTGGGAGAAAGAAGGGGGAGTCAAAGAGAAGCCCTGGAGCCACCACAGGAGACAGACACACTGAAACTTTGCTGGTAGGCCACGACATCGTGGTGACGCACAGATTAATGGAGATGGGTTAAATTAAGATGTAAGAGCTAGCCAATAAGAA